>JAOUQU010197550.1:0-14225 GCA_028566735.1 Ammoglanis amapaensis | reverse complement strand
GTGTGTGTGTTATTTTCCAAAATATATCATTTATAAACTATAAGCATACAACTATCTCAAGGAAGACCAATATCTGTTGTTTGTGATTATTTAGATCAGGGGTCACCAACGTGGTGCCCGCGGTCGTCCGAAAGGACCTCGTGAGTCGCTCTCCGCCCTGCTCTCTCCGCTCCATCTCACGAGCGCACCTGTCTCGTATCAGCGCTGAGCAGCGAGAGTACATTTCATTTTACAAAGAGGTGGAAGCCGCCAGAGACTCGTCTTGCCACGCTAGACATTGTGGGCATTTCTGTCTGCCATAACGACACTTCGTAACCGATGTTTGTAATTCTAAAACAACTGAGGTATCCCGTAACTGTGCTCCACCACAGAGATAATTTATATTATCACTTTCGTATTACTGTTGTTATTTTTGTTCCTTGATCACTGGGAACGAATCTTCCCATTTCTTTCAAATTACTGTTTTGTTTCTCAGATCGTTCCCCCGACTTCTGCATCCCTGTGTCACACGAGCGCACTCTGGCTCTTCCTTTACCACACCACACTCCTGTCTGCAGGAACTCGAGCGCATTCCGGCCATACCTACAGCACCTATCACTAACATAAACAACAATAAACATCTTTTAACCGTCTGTCGTTGTCAGTTTAGTGTACTGGGTTTCCGATTTACATCATAATTCCTAACGATTACAATATAAAAGTAATAATTAATTATTAATAGTGCAAGACGCTCCGTTATTCCAGAGTATGTTCTCTGCGCACCGTAGTAGATGGGTTTTTCCTGGCTCACTCCAGCTTACCAGTAGGAGCCTCGTCCTCGGTCGTGGCTGTACCAGGTAGCGCCTGTCTGTGTGGGAAATGACGATCTCTTTAATCTGAACTTTATTCACTTGCTTTGCTCTCGCTGCATACATGCACCCACTCAGTTCTTCGCTATTCTCCTCTTCCCTCCTTTTTTCTCCTCATTCACTCATGCGCAGACATGCTCACTCTCTCTCACTCACTCTTCATCTTCTTAAAGGAACATCCAACCATTACCCAGAACTCCTATTTTTACTGTTACATTACTCCCCCACCCCCCTAGAAATGTCACAATTTCTTCCTATAAACCGAAACAATATATAAACATCCCAACAAACAAAACAATAATTAAATAACACTTAAAATAAAAATAGTACAGAACACAAACAAGTCTCATCCGAACCAGAGGGTGGCCTTCTAAATCAAATAGTTCAGTATGAAGGCTAGAAGACCAGGCAGTCCATCTGGTGTCAGAAAAAAACAACTGAAGAACTTATCAATACAGTTCAAAATCCTACAGGTAAGATGCTATTCTGCGTTGTCGACGAGGCACTGCACCCAATGCACCAGACGAATCCGTGGACGGGGCAGGGGTATGGCGACTCTCAGTCTGAGAAACTAACATTGTGTGTTGTGTAAAGGAAGGAGTAACAGACTGGCTCTACAGAGGGTGATTCGTTCAGCTGAACGCATCATTCAGACCGAGCTACCTGACCTGCATCTACAAAAAACGGTGCTGCTCACAAGCTAAGAGGATAGTAAAGGACACTAGTCACCCAAACCATGGACTGTTCTCTCTGTTACCATCTGGTAGGCGTTTTTGCGCTCTGAAAACCAAGACAGAGAGAATGAGAAGGAGCTTTTTTCCACAAGCCATTCAGGCTCTAAATGGAAATTAGCTATAGGAATTATTTTTTATCATTTCACTAAACGTAATTTTGAGTGTTGGGATGGAGTAGTCACGAAGCATTTCACTGCCGGTTGTACTGTGTATAACTATGTATGTGACAAAAAAACTTTGATTTTATTTTATTTATTATCTTAAATTCAGCATGTTTAAATTTTGGAATGCTGAGAGTAAACCCTATACAGACGAGGGGATAAAATGCAAACAACACACAAAAAAAACCAGAACCACAGAACTAGCCCATCTGGAGATCAAACCCTGAACCTTCTTCCACCCAGTTTACAGTGCTACCCACTTAGCCACTGTGTGGTCCTTTAGCTTAACCAAGTGTGCATTTATTTACAGATGTTATAAATGCTGTAGAAATCACACACCTGCATCAGCTAATTCCATGATGACATTATCAGCTCCTTTGGTGTAGACCACCACCTGGCCGGTCAGTGGATGTTGCACCACTACAGACATTCTCTTGCGGGTGGAATCGAAGGGCAGCAGATGTAGCAGAGGTACTGACAGAGGCCCAATACCTGGCAGTGACACTAGGAGCTGCTCTGGGGACCTGCCCAACAGAGTGCATCCGTATGCCTTGGCTGCCTGCACCAGTGCCGCCTCATCTGGACTCTCTGCTTCATATAGCAACTGCTCCTCCTCTTCCTTATTATCTTCATATTCATCTTCTTCCCCCTCCTCTGTCAGGAGCTCCGTGTGAACATGCGGCTTTAGAGTGGATGTAGGGCTTGGAGTTAGAGAGAGGTGGGGCGTATAGGACGGCGTGGTGGGTGAGGGGTCGGCGCTAGTTGAGCGCCTGCGAGAAAATAATTTTTTGGTAAGGCTTGGTGGGTTCAGGCCGTCCTGAACAGGAGACAGAGAGAAACGAGGGCGACTCAGCTTCTGAAGAAGGGCTTTAATCTCTTCCAAAGAACGTAAAGGAGTGCGGGCCACTGGCATTTTGACCTACGATGGAAAACACAAGGTCAAACACAATGTTCTATTAATGTCAATTATAGTCTGTAATCGTGTACTTCAGTAAAGATTAATAAAACAATATTGTAGCTTATTTTGTGTACATGTAAGACTTTTATTTACTACACAGAAACACAAACTGCACAACTGTCCCGACTGCTGTTTACGCCATTTAAGGACTGCATGCGAAACTACTTTGTCTTCATTTTAAACAGTGACCAGATGAATGACATCTGGATGGAATATGCCAGTCTATGCTATTCTGTATTGAATCTGAAAGGAAGTAACGATTTCATACGTTTCCACTGGCCTGCAACCTTAATAGGAGACAGATTTACACTTCAGAAAGGTCCAAATTCTGGCAAATGTCCCTGCGCTTTTCAATGTAGGCTTGATGTTTTTATTAACTTAATACCATGTACTGACCAATGGTCTAGTCTTGTCTTGTGGTTACTTGTTTAAATTAGAAATGCTTTTTTTATTTATTATAACTCTTTTTGTATTTTTTGTCTGTAACAGTAAATTTGTAAAGTACCCATGTACATAGAGCAAACACACAAAGACATAAAGGACAATGCAAATTTTTATTCTTCTTCCAAGGGAAAAGTTTTCTTTTTCTTACAATTTAATGTAATTTTATAGTATTTTTTATTATTATTTCTTAAGTACAAATACATTACTTAAGTACATTTTATAATTTTATCACTGAACCACTCCTGAAGTTGTGTCAACGCTGTATAAAGTGTTGCCAGTTTGAGCAGGTTGGGTGTTTTTAATGCATTTTGGCGGATTAAAAAAAAGTTTTTGGCTGGAAACCATTTTTGCATGACTTATTTTGTAAATAAATTGACATTGTAAAAATAATTTGTATAACAGTTGGCTTCGCATCCAAATGTTTTGCAAGTTTAAGGTTGGGGTTTAAGGTTAAGACCAAAGTGCACACAAAGTATCATTTAATCGAAGCTCAGTTCACAAGCTCCTAACAAGAACAATGCTGTTTTAGGTGCAGCCAGACAGGCGCGTCATGTAATATTAACAGTGTCCATTCTAGCAAGCCGATGGACAACAATCCCATCACAGTCACGGCCTTCACGAAAAGCATTTACACTAGTGTAATAGGCAACGAGTACCTGAGGATATAGAAAGACGGTGAAATTAGAGTACAGGTAACATGAGATGAGCTGAACTAGAAAAGAACAATGCACAAGTTCTGTTGTGTAGCATGTACCATGTGACGAGGCTGGCTGGGGGAGGACACTACCACAGTGTTACAGACGGCCAGGGCGAAGAAAAAATCCAGAATGTGCGAAAGTTCAGTAGCATCGTGACTGAGAGAAGACGCCTGAGGATATGAGAGAGCTTGAAGCTTTTCATGCAGATGCACATCTGGAACCACTGCACACTCCTGAGAAGAAATCAAATACATATCATTTACATTTCTATCACAATCGCTCATGACAAACACATAGACATCAAGTTTAAAGTATCACTACAAATTAAATTACGGTTTATTAAACTAGTCAGCCCTCTACATAAATCATCATCCTAAACATGCACCTGTGAATTAGGCTATTTTAATTATTAGATATTTAAAAACCTTTCTAAAAATAAGTATAACTTTTCTTACAAAAATAAATGACAAAAAACTATTGCGGAGGAAAGTGGTGCAACAGTCAGAAGTCAATACACAGAGGGAGATATTAGTGGACATGCTTGCATGTCTTGCCAACTCATTCTATAGATCTGAATACTTTGAGTAAGCTTAGCAAGCAAAAAGCAATAAGCCTTGGCCACCTATTACTGGTTCACCATTGTTCCTTTCTTGTCAAACTTAATTCCATATGATTGCATCTTTCCTGCTTCTAAGGATAACCTGTTAGTATGCTGTCTAATATATTACACACACTAACAGGTGCCACAAAGAGATGATCAGTTGTATTCACATCACCTGCAAGTGGTCATAATGTTAGGACTGATCAATGTTCATGTGTGTATATATACACAAAAGGCTGCTTTACTCACCATGGCACTGCCGAAAGCACCAGCAAGTTGTCTCTGAAGTGTGCTGTGTGGCGAGTACGTATCCGAAGCAGCAGCGTGAGTATTAATAGAAAGAGAGCTACGGTTGTAGTTGAGAGATCTCTTGCTGGAGCGTGAATGCTGCGTGAGGGCTGCGTCAGGTCGCCCGGAGTCCTGCTCCTCAAACTGCTCCATAGCATAAGCTAATGACAGAAAGCACACAAACCCAATGAACAAATTTGACTAGCGATTCCTGGTACAGTTAATACGTTTCATATATGCAAAATCTAGCACATTTAACCAAACTCGGGAACACTTTTCAACAGGACAATACTAAACAACAAAACAAGGGTGGAGGGAGAAAAATAAAGCAAAAAGAAAAAAACCTATGAGAATGTTCAGTGACCAGATGCCTTTTGAGCACGGATTTAAAGCAGATGGGTCACTAGGAGGAGTGGGAATTTAAGAAAATGTTTAGTTTAGCATTACTGGCACACTAGGAACAACATAGTCTAATTCTTACTATGGTTTAGTTTCACTACAAATAAAAATGTTCTGGTATTTCTGAAAATCCTCAATACCAGTCACATGGTCAAGTTTCTGCAGCAGAAGAACTCACCCACATGACCACAAGCATCCACATGCATCATGACTGACTCAAATCCATGAGAAATGTGCTAGTATAATTGTTGGCTATTAGAGATTTGGTTTATGAATGAGCACCACTTCATTAATAAACCAGTACTAGACAAAAGAAACCCAAAGGTTAAGCAAAATGAAAGGCAACACACCGTGGTCAGCATGTGGATACTCAGTGCCAGCGATAGTGCAGCGCCGGAACAGCATACGGTTTTCAGTCAGGGTTCCTGTCTTATCGGAGAACAAGTACTGGATCTGTCCGAGATCCTCTGTGATGTTCAATGCCCTGCACTGAACGCCAGTATCCAGCCTGGCATCATAGAGATCCAGATCGTTCTGTATAAAATAGATTTGCCCCAACTTTACTATTTCTATAGATACATAAAGAGAGATGGGAATGAGCACCTGTAACATACAGAGAAAAGAGAGGTGTTAGATCCTCAATCAGTGTTCAGAGACATAATTATAACAATAACACTTTTATATAGAAATAACACAAAAGCCACTTTAGATGAATATTACATTACAAAAATTACAAATGATTATAAATCAATATGTGCAACTATACTTCTTTACACACACACTTCTGTTAATCTCATCTTCATCATGACACCAGTTATTGGGTGGGATATATTATACAACAAGAGAGCTTGTACCCATAAAAATGATCTTAAATGTAAAAAAATGAGAAAGTTGTGCAATATGGACAAAATTGTGATAGCTAGAATTTGGGTCAAAGAATCTTCAAAACTGCAGCTTTCATGTGTAAGATGTTTCCGGTTTGTAGCTATCAAAAGTGGTCCAAAGAAAGGACAGTGATAAACCGATGACAGGATCCTAAGTCAACCAAGGCTCACTGCTGCAGATGCCTAAGATTAGCCCATGTGGTCCGATCTACAGCTATTATAGCTCAAATAGCTGAAGAAGTTCATTCTGGTTTTGATAGGAAAGTATCAGAATACACAGACCCTCACAGTTGTGAGAATGTTTGGTAGCAAATAAAGAGGAGCAACACCGTCTAGGAAATATAAAGTTACAAAAATGTTACACACTGACCTGCAAAACTATAATCATAGTCCAGAACATGTAGAAGCCAGCCAGACCAGGATGGGTATCATCTGGGATTATGAAGACAGGATCATTCATAATGCTTAGCCATATACCATGTCCTAATAAACAAATTGAATACATGCTTAATATTCATGCTTTACAGGGAAAAAAAACGTTTCCATTTGATTACAAAAGTCCGTGCTAACCTTGTATCAAATTACAAATTGTTTTTTATTCCTATTTGTCAAATTATTCAGTAGATTCAGTAGGATTGTGCATCATTTAACATTATATAAGTCACTTCAGAACAAAAATACAACTGTATGATTATTAATTTGTCACAAATATGATAGAACAGGTTTCGGGTTCTTATATAGGTACAATGGGGGTGGCACGGTGGCTGAGTGGTTATAGCACTGTCGCCTCACAGCAAGAAGTCCCGGGTTCGATCCCCGGGTCAGGCTGGGGACTTTCTGTGCGGAGTTTGCATGTTCTCCCCGTATCAGCGTGGGTTTCCTCCCACAGTCCAAAAACATGTACTAGGTTGATCGGAAATGTGAAATTGTCCAGTAGTCTCACAAGTTCCCACCACTTACTTCGTCAGCAAGTAAGGACGGAAAACTCTGCTCCAAACATTAACGTCCTACCCCAGGAACTGGGAAAACGGACGATAAACGAATTGATTGAGAGAGAGAGAGAGAGAGAGAGAGATACAATGGAGAATTTTGACCAGAGCTCCCAGAGAACATGCAAACTCCACATATCTGATATGGTAGCATGTTGTGTGTAGCATTTAATGACACACCTTATAAGGCAACGTCCTATTACAACTTCTACTTTTTGAATCATATAGATCCCGATGTAGGCATTAAGACAGCATAGCAGCTCCCTAGCTGATCGAACACATCCCATTAATAGAAACCTTTCTTTATATTTTGTAATGCCTTCTACAATTCAAGCTTAAATTAAAAACATACTTATATCTATAACCAAAAGACCATATAAGACGATAGAAAGGAGTGACAGATTAATTATATTTAAATTATTTTATGGGTAATTAGGTTTAACATATAAACATTTTGACAACCTTGACAACCCTGCAGAACCAATTAAATTCCAGGTTTCGCTGTACTCAGCTCATTAATCTTACAATGCTGAGAAGTGACCTTTAATATCCACACCCTTGTTAAATTCTCAGGAATATTACTCTTGATTTAAGTCAAAAATTTGGGATGGTCTGCTACCCACCAATAGCAGCAGTAAAGCACATTAGCAGCAGTAAGACTACACTCCAGAGGATGTCCACGTTCAGTCGGCACTCCAGTTTACTCCGCTTGTAGCGAGGACCACTGTTATTCTGCATTGCTTTTGTCTCATGACCTGCAAAAACACACACGCTCATTCAACCAGCAAACTCTAGTATTTGTCCAAAGTGTCACTGCGGGATTATGATCCGATCTTATATCATTTCTACACATACCTGCATAGACCACAATGCCAATGACCGTCTCAGTGTTCCTCACTGTACAGCTTCTCAACAGCAAGTTTTCACTGTGTAATCCAACCCGTACCTTACTTGGATGCTCCCTAAAAATCAAATCAGGGTACAAGAAACATATGAAGCCAGCTATTTGGGTACAAAATGGGTGTGATATTCTACTTAACTTCATGCTTTAATATTTAAATTAATATCAGGTATTTATTAATATATATTACAATTTCATGACAGACTCAATTTTAAGTCCTCACAAAAAACTTTATCAGTAAAACAAAGTAAATTCACCTCACCACAAACAAACATCCAGAAAAGACCCGGACCGCCCCACCTGGGAAACAAACCTATGACCTTCTTGCTGTGAGGTGACAGTGCTACCTGCTATTTGTTAACAACACAGTAACTAATGCTGAATACTATCTACATTAACATTTTCAGCATTTAGCAGATGCTTTTATGTAATTATACAATTATCGTTGGAAACAATTTGTGTAATTGAGGGTTAAGAGCCTTGCCCAAAGGCCTCTCTCAATTTTATGTCAGCTAGCTGGTGCAGTTTTTTTTGTTTACATGAGTAAAAGGTTTTATATTGCCTGATAAAACCTGCGGATATGATCCAAAATTTATACCTGTAGCGAAAATCAAGCTATCCATATGAAAACTAGAATACTAGGAAGTATTTTAACAGAAATGTATCTTATTACAACACATAGGCAGCACATCTTAATCAGTGGTGATTTCCCCTAAAATATAAAATATTAAATGATGTACCGTTGTGTTAACATTTGCTCTTGAAGAAGAGTTTGTTCAGAAGTATCTACTATCACAAATCGACTGACTCGATTTGGTTATCATACATTTTAGTAATGGAAGTAAAATGCAATGTTTTTTGTCTTTTGTTTTTTCACTGCTTCGAAACTTTCAGGTCAATGTCCCAAACGCCAAATGTTTCATAAATTCCACAAATGTCTCTAAAGGTAAATGGAGCAGTGGGTGGGTCTGTACATGGAGCTTCTGCAAGATGAATAGAGGATCAGTTGAAAAACTGAATCCCGTTTTGATTGACAGCAATTTTGTGTAAAGATGTATAACATGTATAACCCGATTGAACTCACTGAAACTTACTTTGTTACTACGTTGTAGTGTTATGGCTTTGAAAAGAAGTGCTGATAACTATGTATACTAACAACAGCAGTAGAAAGTCAGGTGGGAGTAAGATATTCTGGTGCATTAAACATTCTAAGCCAGTGCTCCCCAACCAACAGTTTACAGAACGGTCATGTATTGTAAAATTACTCATCAGATTACACAGAATGAAAAAAATAACTAGAGACAATCTTTGGGCAGTATTGTTATTATATTCTATTGTTTTTCTATATTAAATCCTTCTGAGCTCCACCATCGACGAAAAGATATATTACATGAGATCATGCCGTGGTAGAAAAAAATTTGTTCTTAACCAAAACCCCCCCAAAATAAACACTCACATGTAGCCTTTAAATCTTCTCAGATCATTGTTCGGGTGTTCACACACAATACGACTGCAAAAGTCTTCTGGAGTAAATTCTGATCCCTGCAACACATATGGATATAATTTATGTACCGAAAATTCTTGATCGCCTTATGAAGTCACTGGAGCTAAAATCATGTGCAAATGCTAAATTATGGTTTACTTTCTGGGGCAGGTCTCGGACCACTTGTCTCTGTTTAAGGTTGGTTTCGCCATCCAGGTTGGCAGTCTCTATGTGACACACTCCGTTGGGGTCGGATGAGTGTAGCAGCACCATGTCAGCAGGAATGATTTCGTTGCAGCACAGACGGACCATATCACCCACGCACACCTCAGCCCAGCAACGTTCCACATACCGGCAAACCTTACTGCAACAAAAACACATGAAAGTACACATTAATGCAATGCTACATAATGTATATCCCTGTGGAAAGCTCTTTCAATCAGTTAGGATATGAATCCATCTTAACAGATCATGTACAGTATCAGTCAAAAGTTTGGACACACCCCTTAATTTAAACAATTCTTGATTCAATCTATGTTCTACTTTGTGAACACCTTCAGACTATGTAAGGGTTATTTGTTCAAGAGAGGAGTGCTGGGTAAGATAACCTTGAACCAAAATAATTTTTTGACTTAAACCCAAAGACGTTGATATGGACTGCAGAGTAAAAGCAAAACAGAAAAGTGCTCAGCACCTCAGAAAACTCTTTCAAGACTAATGGAAAACATTTCCAAGATTCACGACAGGAAAGGTTTACACACAATTCGACATATCGGAAGTTTATAACGTACATACTCATGGACATTTTTTCCAAATCTTCCAAAGAAAAATATGAATATCTCCACATAACTCCACATTCTTGAGGTAGAGCTTTAGCCAACAAATGTCTAATCAAGTGAAGGAACTTAACCAGGTTGAATATTCACCCACTGACCACATGGGTTTCATTCGGCTGCTCTGGTTTGCATAATCTAAAAATTTGCTGTCAGGTTAATTAGAGATACTGGAATTGTGAGTATGTGTGTCTGTCTGCAGGGGCGGATCTAGAATAAAATATGTGAGATTGCAAGAGAGGGGTTCAAATTCAAATTTATTTGTCATTACACATATACAGATGTACACTACAATGAAATGTTTCTCTTCGCATATCCCAACTTGTCTGGAAGTTGTGGTCAGAACGCAGGGTCAGCCAGATCTTGCTCAAGGACCCAACAATGTAGCGGCGTGGAGGAGAGCCTGGATTTGAACCCCCAACCTTTGGGTTCCCAGCCCAACGCTCTACCCACTAGGCTACACTGTCCCAACATATGTGGCAACATATGGCAGATGTCATAGTGAATTAAAATCACAGTTATCACAGTTTAATGAGAATAGATATGCGCTGCTATTTACAAAATCATACAGACAAACTTCATGTAAGCATGTAAGTGGATGTTGGTTTCGAAACAACACTAGAGGAAACATAAAACGGCCATAAATGAGAGAAAAATCCAAATAATGGGTGCAGGTAATTAATTACTTTATTCTCAAACTATTGCATTATGGTATGAGGTGTATTTGTGCAATACAATATCCAATACTGTGTAGTCTGATGCTCTATGTAGCTCTATGTAGGCGCACCGTAAATGTGCAGAGCCCATAATCAAGAGGTCAATGAATCAAAATGATCCTGCACTATAAACATTTAGATTTCAGTTGATCACCACATGTTCCATTACATTCCGATTTTCCCTGACATAAAACAAAAGTACATCTTATCCATCCAACACTTCACACAGATCGAGATGATCTTATTAGAACTGACATTTTATTTCATGGTTTATTTCCAGTTCGTCGTGATCTGGGTTTCAGTGGCAGTTGCTTCCTCAGAATCGATAAGTGCAATGCACTAAGGTGCCGACACTCAATTGTGCTTTTATAATCATTTCATTTCTTGATAGATAATTAGCAAAGCTTCATTTTAAGGTCGCAGTTGAAACCCCATGCCACCCTGGTAAAGCCGTTCATGTCTGTCTGCAATGGACTGGTGCCTTTTAGTGTACTTGCTATCTAAAAAGAAAATCTGGATTGTTTCGTGAACATAGTATTATAAATTGTATCACCTTTTTTAAAGAGTGTATAATTACATTCGTAATAGCGGCTGAAGAGAAGTATTCATTTAAATAAATAAAAAAACACTTAACCTTGGGGTTAGGAGGTTCGCTTTCTTTCGAAAGAGAACAAGTGACGAATTTTAAATTAAGTCAAATATATTAAAAGCCTGATGTTTTTTATTGTTTAGCATGTGTTTACAACCACATTAAAATAAAAGTCTTGCCTAGCCAGCGCTTTAAAACATCATAGTGACGTCTACAGTGTCCACACAATTCTCTACTGTTCTAGTAAACAAAAATGTTCGTCTCTTTCTATCATTATTTGCATGGATTCTGTACTCCATGCTCAGTGCTAGCGAGAAAACATTATTCACATCACTTTCAAATTAAATAGTAAAATGTTATAGAATAAAAAGTCACACAACTAGAATCATTAAGCTACATGAAACTTCTGCACTTCACCACCGCAGCATTATAAATTCTCTAGTGAATCAGAACAGTACATCGGTACAACATCGATTTCTACTTACAAGACAAACAAATGACATTCACAATGACTCACATTTTAGCATCACTGAAAATACAGTGACAGCTTTTACAAACAAATCATTGCTAGAAATCATCAAAGGCAAACAGGAACCTAGTGATGAATTTTAAATCCTGTTTATTTAAGCACTTCATACACGAACGACACATTATCAGCTAAAGATTAGAAATCTTTACCACTGCAATGGACTGGTGCCTTTTAGTGAACTTGCCATCTAAAAAGAAAATCTGGATTGTTTCGTGAACATAGTATCATAAATTGTATCACCTTTTGATAAAGAGTGTATAATTAATATATAATAAGTTTAACAGTATAACAATATAAGTTTAACAGTCACTTCACTTTACCCTCATATCCTTATATATTTATACATAGTTCATCGTACTTTTGTATATTATCTTCTTTTATCTTTTCCTACTTTTATACTTCTAAATATAGCTTGTTAACCGTAATTTCGAGTGTTCGGTTGGAGTTGGTATAAAGCATTTCACTGCCGGTTGTACTGTGTATAGCTATGTATGTGACGAATAAACTTTGATTTGAATAAACTAGCGTTACCCCTATCACCTCACATTCCCTGTGTTATGCTAATGTTATAACTTGCTTATGTACTTCACTACATGTTCTTATGTTTTTACCATGATATTACTTTATTTATCTAATTTAATCATAATGATCATAGTTACATATAGATAAATAGATGGATGGATGGGTGGGTGAGTGGACGGGTGGATGGATGGATGGATGAATGGATGGATGAATGGACTGACCTTGATATTAATATATTAGCCGGATCTGGCAACCACTGCTGGCAACAATTTTAGCAACTTCTCAACTTTAAAAAAAAACATTTTATGATGTTGTTGGAGACATAAATGTTTAAATCCGGGCTCTGCTGCACAGCCACTGCTGGGTCCTTGAGCAACACCCCTTAACCCTGTCTGCTCCAGGGTCCAGGGGCGCCGTATTTTGGCTACGCTGCGCTTTGACCCCCAACTTCCAGACGTTTGGATATGCGAATAGAAACATGTTGTATTGCACATCTGTATGTACATGTGTAATGACAAATAAAAAGCAATTCGATTTTAAATAGTGAATTTGCGAGTGTGACGTGTAGAGTCGGTTTGCTTTAGTGACGCGCGTGCACGAGAAGTGAGTCAGAATTCTGCAGAAAGTCTTCTGGCAACCCTGCAGCTCCCAAAGAGGAAGAAGAAGATTTGATTTACTGCCGCGCACTTCTGTGTGTCGATAATTCTGCCCTTAAATAAGAAATAAACATGTTTCAAGGTAAAGAAACTAAACACTAATTTCATTTAAAAACAGATTTAATATGGTGTTATGTGTTTATATTATATTATTATTAAACTGAATATTTGAATTAAATTGAATAACTGAATGTTTTACTTTCGGTTTTTACTTCTTTTTTTACCCTATTGGTTATATAAATAATATTGTTCATAATAAATAAAGTAAACAAATACAAATATATAGAGTTTTTCCTACGAGTTAAACTTTTAAAACCACTTTTCTTAACAAATACATATCAAACATAAATAATATATTTGGAATTTGTAACCAGTTTATTTACATGGTTTTATTTTTATCGGGAAAACAAAAAGGTTATGAAATACATTTCTGTAAGCATTTGTTTATTATTATTATTATTATTATTATTATTATTAAGGCTCTGATGTTTGATTTAGAAGCATTTTATTTATTTATTTATTTTAAGTCACTCTTACGGAAGCGTATTGCTGCCACGGGGAAACATTTTTTTTTCTCACTATGTCGTAATAACGACATAAGGATCTCGTTATAACGACATCACGTGTATAGAACAAAAATAAACCCAAAAAAATTGAACTCAAATTAAAACGTTTAAGTAAAAAAATCACAGATTGTGTCAAGAATTTTTTTTTAAACTAACTTCAAATGTGAAGATGTTCTGATGTAACCTTATTGTAACAGTGTTTTGACTTCACATACAATAAGAAACTAAGGTTCATACACTGTTTTAATGTTTGTTTAATTTTTCAATGTTTTTAAGGGTCTAAAAGAACAAAAAGTATTGAACATGATCGTCCGAACAGTAAGTAACACCCACAGTAACACAATATTACATTGGGTTGATGATTATAATAATAATAATTTGCATCATCATAAATGATCCCTTGCTCCGGCTGTGGGTCCTGCCATC
>JAOUQU010197446.1:0-14227 GCA_028566735.1 Ammoglanis amapaensis | reverse complement strand
GTGTGTGTGTGTGTGTGTGTGTGTGTGTGTGTGTGTGTGTGTGTGTGTGTGTGTGTGTGTGTGTGTGTGTGTGCTCCTGGAGGAGGATCTTTTTGGGGAGGATCTGGTTTCTGGGACCATCTGTCAGTATGAGAAGCTGCGGTGGAACAAAAGGCGCGGCGGGCCGAGCGGGTGCCATCACCGCATTCACCTGCTAATGAGTCGCTCCCCTCTCCTCCTCCCACAGTCATGTAAAGGAAAAGACTGAGGTGCTCACCCCCCGGACCCCTGATTAGACCCCCGAGGACGAACACCGGGGTTCAGCTTGAATCGGTCCGTCAGCAGATTGAAGCACAAAAATGAAAAGGGTGGCGGTGATGAGCTCAGGAACCGCAAACGAACTCAAATGGAAACCAGTAAATAATACAAACCCACTGCGCATGAAAACCGGGGTGTCCACATACTTCTGGCCATCTAGTGTTCAACAATCGAAGAGCAACTTTAAAACCAGTGATCCAATGACTTACCGTAGAAAATAAAAGAAACAACAACAACAACAACAATAATAGTATTAATAATTCGTATACTGATTTTATTATTGTTGTTATTGCGTAGTGGTAATATTGTTATTTTTAAGTTTTACTTTCTCACATCTAACCATATTAGTAAATATGTTTAAAAACGTTCAAAAAAAACAATATATTATTATAATGGAATGATTTATATTCAGATAATTTCTTGTCTATCACAGTGCAACACAGAACAGAGTGCAAATCAATAAACCCTGCAGATACACAATAAATAACAAGTACAATATATACCAAATAAATATGTAAGAAAATATTGAATATTAACAATAACTATGAAATAGTTATTAAATGAAATTATAATTATTTACCGTTAGTTAGATTTAATGCTATGTTACATTACTTTTAATGCGTATTTGCGTCTTAACTTGACTTTATTACTGTTCTGTTTGTGTCAAGGTTTATCCTGTTATTATACATTATTTTTTTTCTACTATATAGTTTGATGTATAAGTATTGGCACCTGATTCAGGAAGAAACCATAAACTTAGTAATTATATGAAATAAAACTTCAGATTTTTGTTCAGTGTTACATCATTTCGGTATTTGTATTATTTTGTCTGTAATTTCGGATTAAACCGCAGATACAGGAGTTTGTGTGTGTGTGTGTGTGTGTGTGTGTGTGTGTGTCTGCGCGCGTGTGTGCGCGTATTGTTCCACAGACGTGGGTAAAAGCGTGTGCGTGCGTGCGCATATTGTTCCGCAGCCGTGTGTGTGCGCCCTTGTTTGTGTATCTGTCTGTGTGTGCGCGTATTGTCCCGCAACTCTGGGTGTAAGTGTTTCATTAGTTGAGAGGGTGCTGTTGAAATGAAGCTCTTACCCTAAGGGATAAAGCAGTCGGGGGGGCGCTGTTGCTTCGGGGGCACCTGCCTCCCCCTTCATTATGAGGGCGAAAATGTCCTTTAAATCCCCCAGTAACGGAGCAGCTGTCCGGGGTGGAACAGCTGAGAGGCCGAACATTCTCTCTCTCTCTCTTTGTGTTGTTACTCTCAAATGTTCACAACAAGGGCAAACATTTCATTCAGCACCTCATACCCCCTGCCCCCACCCTGTCTATCTGCGTATTGAGATATTGCCAAGAGTGGCTGGGGGTGGGGGTGCTCTTAGCAGCTGATGAAGCTACTTATGTTAAAATGCCCATATGTGTAAGTCTGTTCCTAAACACACAGTGCCCTTGTGCCACCCAAATCAAAAAAGCACCTTTATGTTTCTCTGTATGTTATTCGTCAAATATTAACCAGAAGAACCAACACATCCATAGAGAAGCGAACGATTACTGTTCAGTGACTGTTAATCTGGTGTAATGAGTTGGCACTGGTGCCCACCACAAGGACAATTCAATCTTGATATGTCAAGATTAATATATTAATAATTAATCTGTTGAATTCGAGTTAATTCTGTTTTATACAAGACTTTCTAATGTATTTATTTTTATATTGCACATGTTTAAAAGCAAAAAGCAAAATGTTTTATTTTGGAGCTGGTGCAGAAAATACTACTTTAAATCCTAATAATTTACTCATGACTACTCTGTACTGCTGATTCTACATATTCACCCCAAACAAACTAGGCTTAATATGTTCTAACTAATTGTTATCAATTTGTTATCTTTCTTTTTATTCAGAATTTATTAATTGTTAAATGTGTCCGGTTTGTGTTTATCCCAAACACAATCACTCACAAGAACTCCACAAATTTACCAAAATATAATTTATTCTTTTTTTCGATCATCAACACAAAGAAATATATATATATATATAAATATTACAAATGGCTCGTGTGCGTCGTGGCATATTTGCGAAAAAATTAAATAAAGCATAAGAATATTGCAGTAAATAACAAATGTAAATAAAAACGTGAGACAAAAATAATCAAATTAAATAAATAATCAAAAATAAATAAAAATTAATTAAAAAAAAGTAGATAGACCCACCAAAGGGCTAAAATGTCAATTGGAAACGACAAAATCACACAAAAGAAAATGATACAGAAAACATCAGGAATTGCACCGTTTAAAACTTGCAGCTGGGCCACTTCAGGTAAATCTGGAATGTTCCATAATTCACATATTATTTTTAATATGTAAAAAATAAAATCGAAACGCTTTCAGTGTTCTTTATCTGCGCAGCAGATTTCACTCAAAACGTCTGCATTTCCTCTTCAGTGCAAATAATCTGAAAGTATAAGAAAATAAAATCTTGTTAACCAGAAATGAAAAATAATCACAACAAAACTTCGAGTTTATTCCGACTCTCACCATCGGATCGTTTTGCGAGGGGTGACTTCAGAAGGGAAGGAGCTGCCGGACTGTTTAACATCCATGGTCCTCTTTCTTTTGGGGAAGAAATCTGAAAACAGAAACCGATTTGCCATCAGAACTAAAGAAGTTTGAAACTCGGAACAAACTCAATTTGCTAAACAATCTTTATAATATCGAGAAAAGAAGAAAAAGGATGTCTTCCTCGACCTCAGAGGAACCAGACAAAGAGCAGATGTACCTAGCTGCCTTTCTACAGATAGTCCTGTAACTTTCTAAACAGTTTTAATTTTCATTAAAGCTTGTAAATATATAATTAAAAGGAGTTACCTGTAATGTGGGTGTTATTTCTCTGCGGTTCTGGGACGCTTCTTTTCCTTCTCCGGCATAAAGATTTGACCAGGCCGAGTTTATGGGCATTGATCGTTGTTGACCGATTCTCCTGGTTCACCTCGTTTTTGTGATTTGGGGGTTCATTTAGAGTCTCATTTTTACCATCAGACTCCCCTGTGGAGGCGCTTTCCTTGGTGTGGTCGGACCCCGGACTCCTCACTTTTCCGACGGATTCCTGGTAAAAAGCCGGTGCGCTCGCAGTGATCACTTCTTCCCACTCGTACAATCCAGGCAGCGGCCGGTTTTGCTCAAAGTTAAAGTTCCAGCGACTCTGGTCCCTCTCTGAGATCTCCTGCAGTTTCCGGCTCATCTCAGCACTCAGTTCTTCGTGATCTACTGGGCCGAAAAGGTTCCTGCAGACCCGGGTCCGGGCGAGATGGGGGAAGGTCCGGCGGGCGGCGTGTCTCTCCCAAATATTTGCGGTCTCCACGTCAGCCATAATGAGGAAACTCGGAGTGGAATCTGCGTCTGGGGTCTGGAACACCCGGCGCACTTTTTATAGTCCTCAATCAGGTCTTTTAAACTCGTGCACGCGTCGGTGCGCAAAGGAACGGACGCTGATAGGCTTGCTGAAATCCCAACCTATCAGAGACCCTCTGCACCCAGCTCGCATCTGATTGGGTGACAGGATAAAAGAGCTTTCATATGTTTATTTGAGCAGCAGCACTTGAAAGGCATCAGTTCCTACAAGCCGTGGGGGGTTTTAGAGGGTTCGTATTATTACACCTACCGAACATCAACACGAATCAACGCCTCCGACTTGTGCAACACTGGTGCAAGAAGTGTGACAATAGTGACGTCATCGATTCACAGCCATACATTGAATACATGCTGCACGAAACAATTAAATATTCGGTTCCTTAGTTTATTTACATTTATATTTCTGTGTTTTACAATGCTCAACATGAAACTAAATGCAAAATGAGTGGTACACAACCTTTTCTCATAGTTTCTTTTGTATCGTAATTAGTTTTGTAAAATAATGAACTTTTGAAAACAAAAGTTTTCATAATACAAAATAAGAACAATGAATTGAACGTTTAATGTAAGAAATATTTTTTTAAACTCGGAATCGTAAAACAGATTCAAAAAAGGCTCCATGAAAATAAAGTAAACCCAAACTTAAGAACCCTTTTTCCAGATTTTTTTAAGAACCACGGTTTTTACAATACACAGAACAGCCCGTAATTATTTATAAATGTTTTTGCAGTATAATACATCGTGAAAGTTTGTTACAAATATTTTATGTTAAAAATTGCGAATCTTAAAATGGCATAATAAAACAGATTTTCTGTTGTTAGAACGGATTTATTTCTGTCCGTGTTTCTAAACTGTTTATATTTAGAGTTTTGTTGTTGATTTGTTCGTTTGTTTAGATTTTTTAAGACTCACTACAGCAGGAACAACGAAATTGTTATGCAGGTTTAAAATTAACAAATTAACAAAACAATTATTTTATTATCGCGAGTTACTGATTATAATTTTCCTTTATTTTGTATAATAAATTATTATCCTCTGCTGATATTCTAAACTATTACAATATTTCATTAGCAGTTCTGTTTTTGTTGAAAGTCTTTTTGAAACTTAAATTTCGGCGTTTGGTCTGTTACAAACAAAAAACAAACAAAAACAAATGACACTTGAATTGAATTGTTAAAGTTTTTATAACGAGTTCATTGGTAAAACATGTAAAGATTAAAAAGTGAAAGTTTACTTTCTTAACACGGACATAATGCATATCTTTAAATCAATCAAATGTTCATTATAATTGTACTTTGTATTTTATTTTATTTGTTTGTTATTTTTTGTAGTTTCGTTAGTAATATTAAGGACATTAGTGAGATGTAGCACAACAAATAGCCCCAGTGACAAAAATACATCAGGTTAAATGTTACGTGATCAGTAAAAGTTGCATTTAAATAGACGTAATAACGCCGTTATAAGTAATTTGGAATGTGTGGAACGATTATAATAGTGAGAAGTCACTCTTTCAGTCAAATGATGAACTGACTGATGAATCAATCACAAGTGAGGAGATTTGAAGCAGATTCACAGGATTCATCACACAAATCCCTTTAAATAAAAGGTTCCTATTTACTAAAAATGATCACAAGGACACCTTTTCGATTTTATTCACTTTCTATTACTGTATGTGAAACTAAATATTGATAAATCTAATTTAAATGTTTGATACTCTGAGCTCTCAGACCTTAAAGCACCGCCAGATTATTGGTCTCTTGCTGCCCTCTTGCGGCTGATTGTAAAAATTACACTGTGGCGGATGGCGGCCTGGGTGCCGTGCGTCTGTAGGGGCGGCATAGGCACAGTTTTAGGTTTGGATTTTTTACTTTATCAAACAAAGTAAGCAAACAATCGTTTGTTCATTTCAAATTAAAATTAGTTGGACAATATAAGACATATCGAAATAGCTAAATATGATAGTTTCATAACTGTTTTGTGAAACACTTTAGCCAGTTCTTGGGTTTCTACTGGGTTTTCTTAGCTTGGCACTGTATGGGGGTCGGGATGATGGCGGGGGACTCTGAGCAGCCCTTTAATTGTGTGAGTAAACAGATTCGGCTTTTAATGACAGTGGTAGAGCTTTAAAAATAAAATAAAATACAAAAGCATTTGAATTCGTGCAAACAGTATCGAGGCTTGAGCAGCTGGCATCATGCTGGCAAGACTGGGTATTTGCTCACAAAGAATAGGCAAGCTACAGTTAATCCGTCAGAGCAACAATCATCACTTAGCAACCATTATTATTTATTTACCCTATAATAACATTATTATTATTAACATGTAGTGTTACTTTAGCACATTCATCACCCGGATGTCTGAATGTCAGCTCCTGTCTGGTGTCAGAACCGGACCTTCTGCAGCCTTGGTCAGATAAAAAAGTTTTTAAACAGGTAGATGATAAAATATAAACATTAATTCTGAGCATCAAAAGGCCGTTCATGGTTTGACACTCCATCACCGAGCAGGTGCGCTGGTGAGCAGCTCCACCCACACCTGAGCAGGTAAGTGAGCCCGGCCACTGAAACCCGGATCGAACCTGCCGAGCTGCAGCTGAGCTTTACTTCCTGGTTTGCTTGCGCTCAGTGCTCAGCAGGTGAGAGAAGGTGAAGCGGCGCAGCGACCAGGACCATGCCCGGGCTACAGAACACTCCTATGGTGAGTCTTCTCCATCCCGGTTCTTTTTTATATTGTTCTGAGATTTCTTAAGTGATGGTTTAGATGATAAGATCATTTGCATCTACGATAATGAATCGATTATCTTCTTCATGATTCCTGTTTTGAGCGCAAGTTAATTTATTAATATTAACTCGACCCATCACACTTATTTACTAAATAAATACATAATAAATCATTTGTGCATGTATAAAAATCTAATGCAAACAATAATAATTTAAACTGTACTTAACATTTGTGCAATGCTTTGATTTATTTTATTTACTACATACAGCACATTAGCTATAGGTTGTGTTATCAAGCTGTGAGATGATATTTATCCCTAACAACATTTTTAGAGGATGTGTCCTTTACCAAAATGTATTGATTCCCTAAAAGGCAGGAAACACCCTCAACTCTGCCTGTTTTACTTTAGCTTTTCAGGACTGAGTTCAGAACTCGCTTTATCTAAGTATTCGTGCGTCCTCCCAAAAATATTTGCATGTGTGAACAAATATGTAAATTCAGCCCCTTTGCATGAAGCTGGCAGCACTTTCTCTTCTGCACTGAGAGTCCCTGATTACCTGCTGCTGCTCACCGGAGTCGTGATGCTGTGCTCAACATCTGGCTTTGTGATGTGTTGGTGTAGGTGACCATGCACCATGGTCGAGGCTGTCCTAGATGTGGAGAGCCAGTGCTGCAGCCGGAGGAACAAGGGTGAGAACCAAATAATTTAATTTACTCCCATCAGCTATGACAATCATATCCAGTACCCTCAGAGAACATAGTTTTCCTGAAGTTGATGTTAATTGAACCAACTGAATAGTGTAAAATCTTCATCGAAATTGCTCTGAGATCAATGGCAGAGTCATAAATCAAGAACAAACACTAGATAAACACTCATATACCATACACGCATGTTCTTTGTTTAGTGTTGTTTTGGGGTGTCAGTGTTACCGCTCAGATTTTGGAGGTCACGGATCATTGGGTCATGGCAGTAAACAGAAACCAGATAGTAAAGGCCACTGGACGGCAGGTCGGCTTGGGGACATCGACTTCACTGGTTCCAGCAAGACGAGGGGGAAGGTACTAACTCTACTCTCTACTCTACACCAAATAGCGACAGAGAAGAGCACACCTTGGATGTTTTGATTAGTGTCATCTAGTGGGTGTCATTAGCAGTGCAAAACAATTGGTTTTAGAGCAATTAAATCAGACTAATACAAAAGAAAAGTGTGAAACAATTATACATAGAAATATAAACAATGGGTTCGTGGTCCACCAAGCATCCACACAGACATGATTTGGTTTTGACTGCAATGGAACCAGAAACCAGGGTTGCCAGATTGCAACACTGGTTTCCAGCCTCGACAACCAAATTCGTGTGATTGGCACAAAACCACTCAATCTGCGAACACTGGATCTATATCTGAGATAAACTGACTGAGTTAAGATACGCGCAGCTTATAGAGGCATACTCAAAATTAAAAGTTTATGAATCTTCTTATCTGCTTCTGAATTTTTTCGTTGTTTCTTTCGTGTTGATTTAGTTCGTGAGGGTGCACTGTTCCACAGAGCCGGAGCTGCTGTACAGGCTGCTGACTGAGCAATGGGGTCTCGCTCCTCCTCACCTGGTGGTTGGGCTGGTGGGTGGAGATGAGCTGGCTCAGATGAAACCGTGGCTCAGAGACACAGTGAGGAAAGGCTTGGTGAAGGCAGCACAAAGTACAGGTGAAAAAAGGTCTACGACTTGATTCAGAGGGTGGGGGATCTATTAAATGTGATCTGATGGTGAGGTAAATGTGAGGCATATATTAATCCTGATCTTGTGGTCTATTTGTGTGAGGGATCTATCAAATGTGAACTGGTGGTGGTGCGTGTGTGTGTGCACATGTGTGAAAGACCTATCAGATGTGATCTTGTGGTATATGTGAGGGATCTGTTAGATGAGGATCTGAAGGTGATTTGGACCTCCACAGGCGCGTGGATCCTGACCAGTGGTCTGAGGTTTGGAATCACTAAACACCTGGGCCAGGCAGTTCGGGATCACTCTCTGGCCAGCACCAACTCAAAGGTCCGTGTGGTGGCCATTGGGATCGCACCTTGGACACAGATCCACAACCGGGAGATCCTGTTACAGAGCAAGGTGAGGATGAACAACCATCAAACAAGAGACAATTAGATTGCATTTTATTGCACAAATCACACATGGTAGTATAGTAGCTGTATAAAATACAATCATTTAAAAGAGGGATTGCTAAAATCTGGTAAAACAGCAAACTGAAACATTTAGCAAAGTAGGACTTTAGGTTTAATTAATAAATGAAATAACCAGTGCAGGTTAGAGATGTCTTGTGAACTGCAGTGGCACCAGATGAACTCTGTGGTGTGTTTATGTATGTGTGTATATGTGTGTTTGTGTTTGTTGTAGCCGGAGCAGCCAGCTTTGTATCCTTCGGAGGATCTCCCTCATGGTGACGTTTACTCACTGGACTCCAACCACTCGCATTTCATCCTGGTTGACGAGGATCCTCAGAAACCCGGAACCACCAGCGACATGAGGGTCAAGCTCCTCAAACACATCTCACTCCAGCGCACCGGGCATGGAGGTGAGGGTTATAATCTGTACTTTTACTGTTTATAATCTGTACTTTTACTGTTTATAATCTGTACTTTTACTCTTAATTCATTTAAAAATACAATTCTCAATCAGACTCTTTGTGGATTAATAGTACTTTTACTTCAGTATAATATTAAATAATATAAAGAGCCAGTATACATAGTTGTATTTGTGTAGACGCTCAGCTGGATTGCTAATCCAAACCCTTTGCCATAGGATGCTGGAATTATGATTTTGCTGGTTGTGTGTAATGCTTCAGATGTTCCTATAGCTGATTCAATACAGTTCTGTACTAACAGCATCTTATCTGGTATGTTTTCAGGTCCCGGCAGCTTTGAAATCCCTGTCTTGTGTTTGCTGGTTCATGGAGAACCGCGGATCTTGCAGGTGACGCTCCAGAGTTCATCTATATTCAGTATGATGTATACGGGTCATGTTTAAGGTCTCTGACGCCCCCTGTCTGTGAATAGAGGATGTTGAAGACCATTCAGAACTCAACTCCCTGGCTGATACTGTCTGGCTCGGGGGGCGTAGCCGACATTCTAGTGGCGCTTATCAATAAAGCGTCCTGCAACTGCGAAGTGGTTTTGGAGCTTCTGGACGAGACATTTCCTGAGGGCCAGGGCAAAGAGAACACTGCCTGGGTCAAAATGGTAAGATTCCCAACCTCATCTCTGATATTGTAGCATAAAGACAGTATTAAAATTGGATGGAGTTTTCGGGGCTGTGTAATCACCCTGGTTATCAGACAAAGGCTCCTGTACAGAAGTAGAGGAGGGTGGAGATCACATTTAAATGTCATGTGTTTTTCTAATTTTAATCATTTGTAACTGAACTTTGGCAATGATATGTCTTTTCATTTCAGTTTTAATTTTAACAGAATTTCAATTCAGATTAACAGGATAATGTTTTATGGACCAGTGCCACACCCGGTCAGTTACAGATTATGCTGTGTATTTTATATTTTGTCCTAGATACAAAGGATTTTGGAAAACAGACATCTATTGACAGTTCATGACCCAGAACAGGAGACGTCCGATCTTGATACTGTGATTCTTAAAGCTCTCGTGAAAGGTTCTGATCCCCAAATATTGAATTACCACAACTGTATGTCAGTATTCACTTATAGGATTCCTGAAGGTGAGGTTGTTTTGTTGTGTCTCCTCATCCAGCCAATAAGAGTCAAAGTCAGGAGGGTCAAGACTTTCTGGACGAGCTGAAACTGGCCGTGGCCTGGAATCGAGTTGACATTGCCAAGAGCGAAATCTTCAATGGAGACGTGGAGTGGACGGTATCAGTGACTTATTTTATTCTGTTCAAGGTTTTATGTTATTTTAAATTACTATGTAGTTCTTTATATTCTTTTATTATGTTATTTATGTTTTATTGTTATGTATATAAATTTGTATTTTTTTTGTTTTTTCGTGGTTTTTATTCTATTTTAGAATATTCAATATATATTTAATCTAATTTAATTATATTAAATTTCATTTATTTTGTCATGTTTAATTGTTTATGAATATGTTTAATACATTGTATTTTACTTCTTTATATTGTTAGGTTCATAATATTATTTTCTTATGTTTAATATTTTTCATTGCACAATTTTGAGTACTTGTCATTTTATCGTAGGCGGAGGATCTGGAGGAAGTGATGATGGAGGCGCTGGCTAAAGATAAGCCAGACTTTGTTCGTCTCTTCGTGGATAACGGGGTGAATCTGGGCGAGTTTATTACTTACGGCCGTCTTCAGGAGCTCTACTGCTCAGTCCGGGAGAAGAGTCTTCTGTACGAGCTCCTCCTGAAGAAACACAACGAGAGACAGGCTATCCTCCACAAAGCTCGTTTAAAAGCCGGGCACATCTCTGCCGAGGTGGGCGACAAACGAACCCGTTTCACCCTCCACGAGGTCTCCAGGGTCCTCAAGGACTTCCTTCATGACCTGAGTAAAGGATTCTATCAGAAACTCCCAGTGGTATGAAGGAGCTCGCCGTCGAGCTGTTTATAATGTTTCTATTTTAGCATGTTATTTCATTTATTACGCTTTAATAGTTTTTCAATAATTATATTAATCATATAAAAAGTATTTTCATGCTATTACTTATTATTTTGGTTTATTTTATTATGTTTTGGTATTTTTAATTAAATTGATGTATGTTTATTATTGCCCTATTAAATGTATTGTTTGATATCTTATTTATTTTTATTATGCTTTAGTAATTTTTGTATTGATTATGTGTCATTTTAAAACAATTTTATACATTCTTAGCATTTTATTTATTTATTTTATTACACTTTTTATATTTACTTGTAGTTTTAAAAAATTATTTTTATTATGCTTTAATTTTTTAAAGAACATCATTCTGTTTAGTATTTTTTATGAATTGTATTAGTAGTCTATGGTATTTATTTGTACATAAATCATGTGCCATTTTACGAGGCTTTAATATTTAATTAAAGAATGTTTTTGTAATTACATTAGATTACTATAACACATTTCCTGTGTTTTGAACCTGTGGTTCTTGACTGTGCAGGAGAGGGTAGGGAGAGGAAAGGGTCGACTCTTCCATGCTCAGAAGGACCTGGTGGACCTGGACCAGGTGTGTGAGCACCCCTGGAGAGATCTCTTCCTCTGGGCCATCCTTCAGAACAGACAGACGATGGCAAACTACTTTTGGGCCATGGTGAGTCTCACCTTGCACCAGGTTTATTTCCATACAACCAAAAACATTTACATGTGCAGATCTCGCTCTCTGAAGCGCTCGGAGCTGATCTCATGTAAATTTGTTACTGAGGTTGTGGATATAAAGCATTTATGTAAGTCCGTTCACATGAAGTGAGCAACAGTAATATGAGATTGTGTGTGTGTGTGTGTGTGTGTGTGTGCGTGTTTGTGTGTGTGTTTATGTATGCATGTTTTTGTGCTTGTGTGTCCTAGGGTCCGGAGGCGGTGGCTGCAGCTCTGGTGGGCTGTAAGATCCTGAAGGAGATGGCTCATTTGGAAAAGGAAGCAGAGAACGCTCGCAGCATGAAGGAAGCCAAGTACGAGCAGTTTGCTTTGGGTAAGTCTCGCCACTGACTCGAATCTCAGCTCTGCTACTGGTCAGGCGGTAGATGGCCTTGTGTTTGCAACAGAGGAAAATCAGTTGCTAGTCTGCTCGGTGTGAAGGATGCGACTAAATGTGTTTTTGGTCTGGGAGGCTGTGCCAGGATCCTGTTAGTAGGCCGAGACTCATGCACACACGTGGAGGGACTTTAGCACTGGGGCAGATTAAACGGCATTTATTTAAATCATTACAGAATATGAAATAGATTTGGCGTGTCTTCCCTGCAGATCTGTTCAGTGAGTGTTACTCGAACAGTGAGGACCGGGCGTACGCCCTCCTGGTGAGGAAGACGAGCTGCTGGAGCAAGAGCACTGTCCTGAACCTGGCCGCAGAGGCCGATGCCAGATCTTTCTTTGCTCACGATGGAGTTCAGGTAAAAGTTGCTTCTCATTCGGTTCTGACATCTGCACATCCATTGGTGGAGAATTCAAATCTATATTTGTGTGCCCAGGCCTTGCTGACGAAGATCTGGTGGGGGTCCATGAGCACAGATACCAAGATCTCTAGACTTCTCCTGTCCTTTTTCTGTCCTCCTCTCATCTGGACCAGTCTTATTAAGTTCAGGTATGGGCTGATGATGGCAGGTGATGATACATGTGAGATAGTTTTTTATATGGTCGTTTTAACTCTGTGTGTGTGTGTGTGTGTGTGTGTGTGTGTGTGTGTGTGTGTGTGTGTGTGTGTGTGTGTGCAGTGATGAAGCTTCAGAGGATAAAGGAGGAGGAGAACAATTTGCTGAGCTGGACAGTCTGGAGACAGAGAAAGCTCTCCTGCTCACGGAGGAGGACCCTAAGTCAGTTCTGCGTTTATTTACTTTAGCACATTCTTCCTGTTTAGTCATAGCGTGTTCCTCCATCTGATGGAGACCCTGGTGAAATTTCTGCAATTTTGTTTCTTGCAATGCCGATCTATTACTATGACAAATAAAATTATTATTATATTGATGATAAAGGTGATTATTATTATTTTGATATGTCTAGATGTCCACATACTTTGTGGAACTTTTAGAGTTTTTGATTTGTGTGTTTCAGTGATGTGGAGGCAGCGGGTGCTCCTGCAGTTCAGGGCATGGCTCAGTTCCTTTTGAGACGTTGGAAGCGCTTTTGGAGTGCCCCAGTCACAGTGTTTTTGGGGAATGTGCTCATGTACTTTGCCTTCCTCTTCCTCTTCACCTACGTTCTGCTGCTGGACTTCCGACCGCCGCCACCCGATGGCCCGTCAATTGCCGAGATCATCCTTTACTTCTGGGTCTTCACTCTGGTGCTGGAGGAGTTCAGACAGGTGTGAAGGGGCAGAGCTTTAGGGCACTGCAGAGTGATACATAGAGATCAAAAATACCAATACATTTATTTAGTTAAAATTAAAGTAACAAATCTGTTATGAAAATGTTGTGAACAAAAGGAAATATTATTATTGACCGAAACACATCAATAAAAAAATCACTCGTCGCTGCTCAATTCCTGCTGTTCGTGTTGCAGAGTTTCTTCACAGATGAAGACATGAGCATCTTGAAGAAGTGTAAACTTTACATGGAGGATAACTGGAACAAATGTGACATGGTGGCCATCATTCTCTTTGTTATCGGACTCTCCTGCAGGTACTCGAGACTTTGGTATACTGACTCTGGTATAGAAGAGACAAAATATTTTTACATTTCCCTGCACTGGTTAAACCTGGTTGAACCACCAACATTTATTCTTTCCTCAAGGGTCCAACAGTACATAATGATATGAAGCTGGGATTCAAACCACAGTGATCAGAGTCGTAGTGTGTTTAATTAAGTTTTTCTAACTTTGGTTAGATTCATAACAGAGACGCAAGATTTTATTCATTACACCAGATTCATCAGTACACAAGTTTATATAAACGATTAGAGCTTTTATTAATTCTCCAGTTTACCTCACTTACATGTTTTTGGACTGTGAGAACATGCCAATTACAGATACAAGGACCCAGACCAACCCAACTGTTGATCAAACCCAGGAACCTACTGTGAGGTGACAGTGATACACACCATAAGCTCTGTGTGTGTTCTGTGTGTGTTTTGTGTGTGTGTGTGTGTGTGTGTGTGTGTGTGTGTGTGTGTGTGTGTGTGTGTGTGTGTGTGTGTG
>JAOUQU010197337.1:0-14227 GCA_028566735.1 Ammoglanis amapaensis | reverse complement strand
CCGGCTGATTTGCGCGATCTGTAAGCTCGCCTGTCTCGGAGCTAAACTCTACGAGACAGACGAGCCTTACCCTAACAACTTGCAACTCAAGCACTCAATAAATGCGTTTCCATCTCATTTACAAAATTGATCACCTTTCTTTGACTTGCTGGCTGTTTTTGTGATGTGTTTGTTAGTCAATTTTTTATTTTTTTTGTTAAAATAATCAATTCATATTTTTTTCATTTCCTCTATTTTGTTTGTGTGTAGTGTAGTTTTTTTCAAACATTAGGTTAGACAACAGCATCTTATCATCTCAATATAAAAAAAACAAAAACAAATGTATTCCTGTATGTATCAATAGCAAACATAGCATCATCATACTGGCATGACATCATCCTTGTTATTGTAATAACTGGAAACTGAAAAGTTAGAATGAACTTCCTTTTGCAAGATGTGGAAGTGATTAAAATTCTCTGACTATGTTAATGGGTGGTTGGAGTTTATGTGTTTTAAAGGAGGTTGTCAGTCAGTGGGGGTTTAGCATGACGCCAGTGAGAGGGAAATACTTGTAAGTGAGAAAAGAAACTGGGGTGTCTGGTTTTGTGTGAACTCATAAAATTCACATTTGTTGGTGATACACTAGAAAGTGGAGGCAACTTTGGCACATATGTCAGTGGTGCTAAATTAACTGTTAACAAAAATAATCAAAGTGCAGGGCTCATTGAGCACTGGCGCCAGTCAAATGAGCAGCAGAGGGAGGAGAGTTGCAGTCTTCAAGCTAAGGTTGACAGTGTAATGCTGGTCATAAATGTTGTACTCTGGGACTTTAACTTTCAATGACTGAATACCAACTTTTAATTTTATCATATGCTGAATTCATAAATTCAGCTAGTCAAATTTAAATTTAGATAAGCAAATTACTCCATATTATATGCCATTGATGTTGGGCATCTTAATAAGCATATCCCAAACCACTTATCTAAACAAGGGGACTTTTACAGGATGTAAATGCTTAAAAAAACAGGAGCCCCCACCCCTGTGGACTTGAAAAAAGACATGGTTCACAGCTACCAGATATCCAATTTTGAAAATGCTAGCCAGAAAGTCTTTTCACAGTTAGTTTGATTAGTCACATCACTAAACAGATATAACCGTGTTGCGTACTGCCCCTGTATAACTTAATAACCCCTAACCAATCATGTATTGTATGTGCTCTGAACCCAGTTATTAGCAGTGGTGGGCTAGCATGAGCAATGCCAAATCTATTATTTTGTTTGTTTACAAATACATCATACAGTATCATACTGTTTAAAAACCACATTAGCTGATCAATTATTTAAGCAGCAAAGTAGAAAAAGCATTTTGTTCACTCTTCTTTGCAGAAGACTTTAAATTAAACCTCGCTAAATTTATTTATTATTCCTTAACCCTAGAACACTAACGTCGGGTGATTTTCACCCACACAAATTTTATCATGTGATTTGTGTTGCTGATTTTCACCCAACATTAGTGATAGAGAGTAGCCTACTTGGAATTCACCCAGTTTTAGTGTTTGTGTGTTTAAATCAGGCAATTAATTACTGGGTAAAATATACTCAACGTTAGTGATGGTGTATATCACAAGGTGTCTCAAAATAATCCACTATATAAACTTATTAAAAATACATCTTGCTGTCTTTTGACTATGATTAACTACAAAATCTACTCAGCTTCCTTATGCTTCCCTGTTTCCCATGAACTCCCAGAAATTAGGCAGCAGTCATTGTTTGGCAACAAAGTCTAGATTCATGCCAGTTGTTCGAAACTTTCGGGTGTCTTTAAAGTGCAAGTTCCTTCTTTTGGTTTAACATTTATTTTGAAATGTTTTGTCAAAAAACAGTGCCCCACCTCCAAATACAATTTATGAATGACAGAGTTCGCCTTGGCCATATTGTTTCATTGGAGCTCTGTGAAAGACAATCCCTAAGAGAATAATCTTTGTTTTATAATAGGGCAATTTATTTTCATGACAGAGCCTAAGCATCTGGTTTACATTAATGCTTGTATAGGCTTAACACAAAGTTAACGTGACATGTTTTAGCATTCTGTTAGCTGGTCATTTACGTCAGTAAAATGCTAAACTATTACAGTTTACTTGATTGTTTGTTTACACTGATCATGTGGCTTGCATCATTAAGTGTAACATTTCATTTCAATGCAAATGTGCACAAAACATTACCTAAAACCATATATGAAAAACATGGCTTAATGGCTAGCACTGTCGCTTCACAGCAAGAAGACCTGAGTTTGATTCCTGGTTAAGGCAATCCGGGGTTTATTCTCTGGCAACTTGGTTTCCTCCCACAGTGCAAAGGTCTAAGTCAGGTTAATTGGAGATACTGAAATTATTCTGTGTGTGTTTGTCGCTGTACCTTGCAAGAGACTGGTAACCAACCGTGACCCTAAATAAGATTAAGCGGTGGTAAAATTCGATAACGAATGGCTGGGTGGATGGACATGTGCAAAACATACTTTATTCTAGATTCAATCTAGCCAACAACATAATAATGTAATCAGTAATGGCATAGCACCAGTTTGGTTTTGATACTTCCAGGCCACTTCCAGTTTGTTGCATAGCAATTAAAAATGAAAATTTTTATTTGGTAACCTGTCCTGTGTTTTGCTAATTTGACTTATAATAAGAACCACGAAAAACATAACAAGAATGAATCAATTAGTGATGTAAAAGAAATTATTTTTTATAAAATGTATTAATTCTAGAAAATAGTTTACTAATATAATTAGTAAATAATAATTATAATTAAAAATAATAATAATTAGTAATATAATTAATAATTAACTCATGAACCAAAACAAGATGAGCTGCTGTGTTAGAAAAATTTTTTCGCCAGCATTGAGAACATAGGCAGGAGAATTGATAAGGGCTAGGTTTTCATAGGCTAACTTTAAAGTTAATGTTAACACTCCATCCATTTTTTCATTAACAGGTGGCAGGAATAATTTTTCTTATGTTTAATATATACATATTAAACAGATGATTAGTATTCATCAATAGGTTTAAAAGTTAAGAGAGGACAAACTCGAGGGCTAATATGTAATACAATAAAATGACTTGAAAAGCCATTCCACCAACTGCTGCATGACTCTTAACATGGGTTCCACTCCTTTTGCATTTTTGCACAATTTATTCACACCAGTGTCTGGTAATAATGACCACTGGCAGTAAAGTGGAAGATGATATTGATATTTCTCAGGACAGAACAGGTCAGCTCAGACTTAACATACTACTTAAATCAAATCAAATCAAAGTTTATTTGTCACATACATAGTTATACACAGTACAACCGGCAGTGAAATGCTTTATAACTACTCCATCCGAACACCTGAAATTACGTTTAACATTATGTACGTTATAGGATGTCTCTCAACGACAGTTAATAATGTATGAAAACCTGATTTCAGAAAAAAAACCAGTTGAATAAACCCAGTTTATTCCATTTATGCCTCAAATGGCAATTGTAACCCATCATGCTCAGAACCAAGGCTCTAAATGAAGCATTACAACACTCAGGCCAGACACAGCGATAATACTAAAGAAAACTGTTTACTTTTTCTGTGACCTTTTTTTTTCTCCGACAGCATTTAAAAAACCTATTAGCATAGCAGTGTAAGCATGTAGCAGATGGAGCATCAGGGAAGAGCACCTCTAGTGAAGCCGAGCTAAAACAGAATGCTAAGTGCCTCCACGCTTCAGTCGTGTTCTAAGCCCTGTTTTTTCCCCGCACTTGCACGAAACAACAGGGGAATCTGTGGGAATAAATAAAGAGAAGGAGACGGAAGCAAATTTAGCATTGCTCCTGCTGTGAACAGTTTGAGCATCGAGGGTTTGTTTTGAGTAGAATTTGTTCTTGTGTCTGAAAGAGCTCTAGTACAGATAGAGATCTAAATTTCTTTTTATTAACATCAAAAGCTTTTATTCCTCTTTTTCTAAAAAGCGCACTGTAAGAACATAGGTACCCCCATGACACCCATCACAGGTCTCAATTTGCCAGAACCCAAGTATCAGACACATTTATGACTAATAAGTTGTTCTTTTAAATACAAAAGCTAAATGTCTTTTCATTCATTTGATCACTTCTTTATTCTACTTCCACATACACAAGCAGTCAAACGTTTGGACAAACCTTCAATGTTTTCTTACTGATTTCTTTTCTTTCTGCATTGTTCACATGTCCAGCTATTTGACAAAGAAAGAAATAAAGTCATTTGACCAGGTCTTCACAATCTTCTAATCCAAACCCAAATAAAATTTAATATTTGGGATGGGTTGGACCGCTAAGTAAAGGCAAAGCAGTCAACAAGTCCTCAGTACCTCTGGAAACTCCATCAAGACCAATGGAAATCCTTTCCAGATGGTTCCTCGTGAAGCAGATTGAGAGAATGTTCTAAGCTGTCATCAAAGCAAAAATAAAAATAAGCAGCAACCTTAAACACTATTAATGTGAAACATATTTTTTGTATGTTTAACATGTTTTTGATTACTAAATAAGTCCATATGTGTTGTTTCACACTCGTAGTGTGGCCGAACTTTTGACTGTTTATTGTTCAACATTGTGGCATTGTGGCGTTCTTATACGAATACGTATAAAACAATATGTGTATTTTCACTATAAGTTTTTTATTAGTATTTTATTGTCTTTTATTTTATTTACACATTATTTTATTTATTCATGGTGTATTGATGTTTCTTCATTCAAGATCTGAAGAACCAGTGTTTAAATATTAGCAGTGGCATTAGTTCATAACAAATTCAAATTTAAATTATTTGTCATTACACATATACAAATGTACAGTACAACCAAATGTTTCTCATCGCATATCCCAACTTGTTTGAAACTTTTGGGGTCAAAGCAGTGGCCGTGGGACCCAGCAGTGGCCGTGTAGCAGAGCTTGGATTTGAACCCCCAACCTTTGGGTTCACAGCCCAATGCTCTACCCACTAGGCTACACTGTCAATAAGTACACACTCCTGGACAATTGTGTATCTATAATTCAACTCAATTGTGTGACTTTAGACTGTGGGAGAAAGTTGCAGAAACAGATATGACATGAAAAGTCCAAACAGAACTTTACCAGACCGCTCCACCAGGGAATCAACCCCAGGGCCTTCATGATATGAGACTGTACTTGCCACAGAGCCAGCATGCCATCCTCAGCAAAAACATGGAAATAATTGACTGATGTCAGAAGCAGCCTTGCTGTTGTCAGAGTGCTCTCAGTCTGGGTCCAAGCCCAGACGGAAATTGCATGAGGAAGGCATCTGGCCAATTCTGTGACAGGTCTGCTGTCTGGTTCAGCAACTAAATACATTTATATAAACATTAAAACCACTAATGTAAATTGCATTGATAAACATTATTATTAGAATTTATATAAGCACATTCTGCTATTGTAAATTAAAGCTTTAACGTCCCTTGGCTCTTAACATGTGGTAAAAGTACCGTTAATAGTACTTAACGCTCCCTACTGTGTCACTTCAGATATAAATGTACAAAATGCACTGACATGAACTCCTAAGTTTACTACTGTAGTATGTAAATTCAGTTACTGTGTGTTTTGTGTTCACAGAAAACTATAAAGGTTCAAAAAAGCTTTACTGTATATCATCATATGATGTATGCTTTACCTTGCAAAATATTAATGTATACTATACTATTAATTATATTATATAATAATTATACTATGATTAAAAAAAACAGATACGGAAATTCCACTTCTGCTTAAACTGATTAAACAAATATTAACCACAAAGACTAAAAATCCGTCCGTTTTTAGGTACACAGATGCATATCGTGTGTGTGTATAAGTGTGTAGTCTCTGTGTGTTTATTTGTAAGTGCTGCTAGATTGTGGATTGATCAAGCGAGAGAGCTGGATATCAATATAATTGCTAGCTGTTCTGTTTCTGAACCTTTATTCATGTCTCAGGCATCATTGACTTGCACCCTCTCCAGGTAATGTGAGTCTCCAGGTGAGTGTTTTCTGGATTTCAATCAAGCCCTAACATTCATTTATACCAAGGGACAATTATAGTAGTCGATCTGACTCGGGTTATTCATCTACAGTAACAGTTTTACAGATAAGGATCACAGTGCTTCCAGGGCCTATTCCAATAGCACAGGGTACAAAGGAGAAATGTGGCACACATATTAATATTTGCAAACAGATGCACTATTGTGTCACCCTATTTAATTGTTACCTAAATATCCATCAATCAATGCTGTTGAAGTGCTTAATAATCATATCTAAAAAGTCTTACAATGTACAATTGCTGTGATGTGGCCAGTATGGAAGAAATCACCATTTACATAGATTATGTATAACATTATGACCAAGTATTGTGTTTATCCTCCTCTTGGCCCCAAATTAGGCTGCAGATATGTGACACAGACTACAGTTTTGCAGTTGCTCCGACCCACTAGTCTCATCATCACAATTTTGCACTTGGCTCTCTTGACTCTCACAAATCTCAATGCTTGCTCATTTTTTCACATCAGACATCAACATAAAATAAAATGTTCTTGTACTGATTACTATATCACACTACTAACAAGTGCCACAATGAAAAGATAATGTTATTCACTTTGTCGGTTCTAATAATGGTTTGCCTGGTTGGAATATTTGGTTCATTGTTCTACCATTTAACCTAAAGTATGAAACACCCTGGAAAGGTTGCCTGTCTACTGTATGTCAAACACAAATTTGCACCTTGGGCGATGTATAGTACCTGGACTTGTGGGAGTCCAAATGCCACTGAAGTTGGTGTAATTTCAGGACTATTAATATTAAAAGTTGAAAAAACTTTCCTGACAGCATTCTCACAACTGGACTTTAAAATTCCAAGTCCAGTTCCTTCAAGACCCGAGTATTCAACAGCTGGAAAGACATCGGTCAGTTTAAAATCGCTATTATAAGCACTCTTGGGCAACTGCAACTCAGTTTACAATGTGATTTTACTCCTGATTATTCATTAATGATGTACGTAGACAACGTGTATTCACAAAATGTACCTATTCAAGAGTCATGGCCTGAAATCTTGGTGGATGATGCAAGCTGTTAAGTAAAACTTCAGGGGAATAAAGTGAGTTTAATGGCAAAGTTACTTTGATCCGAGCTGCAAGAGTCTGTAGTCAGCACGCCGCTGACAGTAGCTCATCAGCGCTTGTACCACTGGTAATAAAGTGTCAGCATCTTCAAAAAAAGCCCTCCTGAGGCAGACTGAGTTGCTGCAGAGTAGAAACCCCCATCAGCAAGTCTCGTTGTATTGATGAAGGGATGTACAGGTAGACTGCTCAGACCTTGAAGGGGAAATGCAATCTATAATTCTGTGTTGGGCACTAGCCTGTCGGGATGGACACTAAAATGTGTCAGTGTGATGCATGCTAACCAGATGTTCAAAGGTTGTATGTGTTGTGTTAAGCAGGTCCGTAGAGCAGGCCTCGAGGTTATGATTGGAAGATAAATATAAAGTTATAAATAAATTTATTTATTCTTTAGTATATTAAATCCAGTAAATATCAACTGTCTACATTGTGTATGTATCGGCCTGGTAGATTTATAACGTACACTCATTAAAAACTAAAAAGACCATGAGGACCAGGTCTTCAACCTTTATTATAAACTGTTGGATATGCAGTGTGACAGATTTGCATATTGTCATGCTCAGTCATTTTGAATCATAAGATGGAAACTTGAATTGTATAAATCATTGGAAATATTTAGATCAAGTACATTATTTTAAATGTTGCTGATTTCAGATCTGGACTGATATTATTATGGTGAAAGTGAAACTATTAAATAATTCAAAAGTTATGTTATTTTCCATGGTTGTAATAAAGTTCAAGGACCTCATAAAAAATCCGTATTTCCATTTCATCTAACAGATTTCTTATGTGACTAAATGCGAACACTTTAGTTCACACAGCAATTAAAGACAAAAGTACTTATTATTACATACTTACATGATTGTGATTAACAAAGCACTATGGCCGTACATTTCACACTTAAATCCTTCATTAATAAGATCCCTATCGACTCCTCTTTGGCTAGGAGAAAATGAAGAGTCGTTCATCGCAGCCAGCAACACACCACTTCGAGTCTTTACCGGTACCCGCACCGCGTGTCCCATGCATGGTGAACATAAATCCAGCATCCAAACAGCAAAATGTCGACTAATGTATCAGGTGAGGCTCTGGCGGGGTTTCTTATGCAAATCCTGTATTTATGACATCACAATACAGCAGTCTAAACGTCTCGTTTTTCTTGACATCCAACTATTTTGAGTATTAGATTGAATGAAGTGAAATGATGTATTTTATTCAAACTTGGAGTGTTTATAAGAGCAATAGAGACCCACATGCAAATACAAAAAAGTACATTTAAATAAACTGTCTTGTATTGATTTCAAAAGCTGTCTCATAAAACTACAGCACAAATTGGACACAAATTGGCACCTCATGTGTCAGACATTACATGAGTAAAAAAGAACACTATTAACATAAACCTTACAATTTAACTTTAACTGCACTTAACATTTAAATGCAAAAGTTAAAACAACATTATTATCAACAACTACTTAGCAGTAGTAGTAGTGTTTGTGAAATTGAATACAGAACTTGTCACAGAAAGTGTTTGCTATGGATCTGTAGACTTTCTATTCAGGAACTGTTTAATTATTTCCTACTTAGGACTCTAGGGAGAGAAAAAAAGCATGTTCATGGATGAGCCAAGGCCCCAGATGAGCTACTGTTGCTCAAACTGAATAAGTTAATGCTGGTTCTATAAGGAGTCGGAACACGCAGTTTTAAAATTATTGGCTATATTAATTTATGAAAATCTTTTATTTCTTTTAATCTTTTAATCTTTTTTAATTTATGAAAAACTTTCATGCTACAACGAAATAAGGCATTTAGTACCAAAACATGTTGCAGTAATTTCTATTTACCAGTAAGATCGTGATGCAAGAATAAAACAGCAGAAATTAAGAAAGTGGATGCAATCACCCGTTCTATGACTAGTTATAGTTCCCAGAGTTTCGAAACTGTTCTGGAAGTATTTCAGCCTCTAGTTACTTTCCATTAGTTCTTTTAAATGGTTTTAAAAAGCATGCTCGGTTGCAATTTAAATAAACAAAAGCTTTCCGTTTCTATTAGGCATGCCGCAGGCCCTGATGTCACGCTTCTTCTTTCACACATCATCTGATAGTGACAAAACAACGGCTTTGCCAAACGACGCCGTTAAACGGTTGGCGCTGATCTCCCTCTGTCCTCTGCCAAGCATAGGGAAAGTGTCGCTCAACACAAGTACCTCCGGCATCTGTTCCCTAATCCAGGACACCTCGTCCTCCTTTTTTGTTTTCCTTCTTTTTATTTATTCATCATAGAGCAGTGTGTTTGTAATTGCCTAAAGGCTATTCATTACGGTGAGAGACACTTCAGATGCCCGCGCAGAAAGGCAGAAAATGGAGTTTGCCGTCACACTGTTATCTACACTCGCACAACAGTGCGGTGCTTTTATCCGTTGATGAAGAGCTACGGTGCCAGCGAGAACACCTTTTGTGTTGGCACAGTCTGGGGTTGGAGCTGTCAGGGGTACTAGTTTGTGCTAAGAAATAAAATGATACGGGGATGTGGGAGAATAGATAACTTGATCTGCTTAATTCAATGATTTAGAGAGAGTCCTTTTGAATCAGCAGCATGAAGGTTTAAAAGAAAATCCCAAACAAATCCTTCTTTATTCTTCATTCGGATAATGGGTAAAGCACCACACTGTAATGTATGTGATAATTCACTCACAAATACACAGGAGCAACATGAAGCAGTAGGGCAAGCAGTAGCCTAGTGGTTGAGACACTGGACTAGTAATCATTTGATATGATTTGATTTGAGAAGCCTCAATTGGTCTGTAATATCTGTACAGTAATGTTAGGTGCTTTAGATAAAGATGTCTGCTAAAAGTCTCTCAGACAATGACTGGATATGTCAAGTCACAATATTATGATAAACAGTTTTTAGAAGAAGACTAGTAGTTAAGGTCCTTTTCTCGAGTCTGGATTTGAACCAACAATCTTCTGATTTATGGCTGACAGCTCTGCCCACTGTGCTCCCACTGCTACCTAATCCTGATTGGCCCCAAATTGGATAAACTGAGCAAGCCCAACAACGCAGATAGTTGAGGATGCCAGTCTGATCAGGCACTCAGCAGACGCAATAAGCAATCTGATAGAAAAAAGGTTGAACTGCTATCTGACGTTCCAGATTTGGATGGAAAAATGTCAGAATGCAAAAAAAGCTGTATGAATAAAGCATAGGGGAACAGTGTGTGCTTGTGCTTTACGTGTGTGAATTTATCCTGCCTGAATCAAAACCAAGCACCTATACCCTACCCTTACCTGATCTAAGGGTGAGTTCCAGGCACCCATGAGACTCAGTAAATGATTGAAAAGCATTGATTAAAGTAATTACTACCTAGAATGGCCACACTAATACAAGTTTGAACTAAAAGCTTTCTCGGAGTGTGGGCTATTAAATGGTACGTTTACAACACACCATCCTCTACTCACATGGCTTGATTGCTTCATTATTACAGCACCTCATTAAGAATAAATGGAAAAATGAATGCTTGACTATTGTTGATAGCGCAGAGAAAATTAGTATCATGGATTTGGCACATAATTACTTGGTAACAACACTGACGGAATATTTTCTTAATAATTATCCCAGGATTTTCATCCCCATTCTGTGAGCAAATAATTACACGCATTTACATACAGCTGAGTAGAACCGTTTTAGACATTTAATCCTACAAGGAGAACAAGCTAGAGTAGTCTTCCAGATGAACACTAGTGAAAAGCAAGTAAACAAATTCCAAGTAGACAATGAAAAATATATATTTTGATTATTTTGTTGATGCATTTTCTCCCTTTTTTCTATCATCAATCACTGTGTTGGGCACTAACTGCCAGTGTCATGCTTCCTCTTCACTAATCCCGACCCCATTCTAAATGAGCAAATCCCCCCCCCCCCCTAGAATACTGGCGGATGTATGAATTTTTCTACCAGAGAATGTAAATGGAATCATCTAATTTTATTTGATTTCCTACTGTTTATTTTTTAACTAGCATAGGTCTATAAGACTTAAATACTGTTTTGCCAGGGTCTAATCCTGTAAACACAACTGAAGTTAAAAATAAATCTTGAGATGAAAGCAAAGTTTTTGTTTTCCATGACTTGTCAGCATTTTTTCAGGTATAATAAATGAAATAATTATGCTAAAGCAAATAATAAAAACTAGCTAAACAATGAGTGGTCTAATGTGTGTGTAAAACAGGCACGCCTACTCTTTTGAGGAAACATGTTTTAGTCATTCTTATCATGTATTTAATTCAGTGAAAGTCGTTATTTTGTGTTGTTTGTTGATTATGTTTTCATTTTATTTAACGTGCTAGTTGTAGTTTGACAACATTAGAGCGCTGGTGATGTTTGGCGCCCCCCTGAGGAAACGGCGAACAGCAGGTTAGGAACCATGTATCTTGTAGACTTGTTTACAACAGCATGGTTACAAGAATAAATCTTAAGAATTAATAAAGCGCTGTGATAAAATGCTAATGTTATATTGCTTATTTCTGTTAGGAAGCTAGCCTATAGCATGCTAACAGATTGAGGATTTGCTGCTAGCTTAAACAGTATATCCAAGCTAGTCAATGCCTTTAAGCTTCTTGATCACTCTAAATAAAATTTCTACCTTATTTCTGATGATTTTTCACACAAATCCACTGAAAAAAATGTTCACTGGTAGTTTAACTGTTCAATCCTGAAACTCCAAGTGTCCAACTGTGATTAATGCAAGTTAATATAGCAGTTTATTAGCGACTTGTTTCCAAATTACATAATCGTAAAAATTTATAGATCAAGTTTAACGACGATGAAAGTGTAGTTATTCCCAGGACATTTAGAGAGGAGGGGGTAAGCACACAAACACACACACACACACACACACACACGCACGCACGCACGCACGCGCGCGCGCACGCACACACACACACACACACAGTACGTACAGACCTATGTCAAACCTCATTTTATAATTTCAACAACCTATGCAGGTGTACAACAATGTGCGACACAGTGAAACAAACACAGTAGCAGATAGATGTAAGTCACATGTTTTTGAGAACACAACAGGTGGTAAGCAGTACATTTTTAACTGGTAATTAGGATACCCATCTTCATCGCAGATCTATCACTGAGGAGAAGGAGGGGAACACAGAATGAGGTACAGTAGCCGCTGATAAATTACTAGCAAAGCTCATTTATAACATCACACTGCAGCTTTCCTATCACAGTGCCTTATTCATCTCCTGAATAAAGCCTTCCTCTTTATACAGAGAAGGCCAAAATAGTTAGCTGCTACACACAGGGTCTATTGGTTTCTGGTACACACATACGCACTGAGATATGTAGTCAAATGCACACACAGACACACACATTCCTCAAAAACTGCCAGTCAGCAACCACATAGAAACACAAATCCTTTGAATTGGTATTTGATCTATACCAACACTAGTCCAATGTAATTATTTTTGGTACTTGATGCAGTAAGCATAATCCTATTAGAATATTATACTTTACGATTCTTGTGAACTTGGCTTCACATTTTATTTCCAATTGCAGGATGTTGTTGGATTTTGTAAGGTTCTCATGGTCGTACTTTTGACCTCCTTAAACACAGAGATTGAAATGCTTAAAACAGTAGTAAATTGGTACCTTTTGCAGGATGGTTATTACTGTTAGGCAGCGATGGTGTATAGTCGAGTAGTTCATTTAGTGACACTTATAATGCTTGTAAACATTTCTACAAATTGTATTTTGTGCATTTTCCAAATAGCTTCCAGATAAAAATATTATAACACCAAAAGTTCTACAATTTTAATTACCTTCACGGAATGACTTTCCAAATCCTTTGTATCTTTAACTGTCATTGACTACTATATAGCCTCTGCTCTACATAAGACAACGTCGTCACCGCAACGCCTTTGTTTTCCTTTTATAGTTCTGCATTGAGGTCATAGGCACCACAAAGTAATTCACCGCCAGAATACTAGGGGCTGTTGAATTGTGTTTACCCTCTGATATGTGTCAACGAGTAAGAAAGGTCATTGTAAAGCTGATCAATACTGAACGAATGCATTCATATAAACAAAACATTATACATATCAAGGCACCATTACAGACAGAGCGCTAGCCCTTGTGGTCTGCATTGCTACTACTCCCTTTCTGCATTTAGACACATAGCTAGAAACCTTTGGAGGTGCCCAGCCAATGGCACAGTGCTTCTGCGGAAGAGGTTCTTGGCGTTCACACGCGTTCCGTGTCACAGTTTTAGTGTTGATTTGATATTAACTGAAAGGCTACATAAAAGCTGTTGAAAATAGGTTCATCGTTTAATCACAATCAGGAAAGCTTGTTCATTATTTTCTAATAATATAACATCTGTAAGTGTTAATATGACACTAGTTTGACAGTGGAAAATATTACTACTGTTCCAGAGGCTTCTATAATCTCAACCCCATTGTCAATGTTTTATAGTGTTTGCACTGATTTCACCCATGTAAACATCCTAATTTATACAGTACGTCATTCATTTATTTCTTCCATATCTGTCCATAATTAAGATGGTCTTCTTCATCATTAATAAATATCCAGTTGTAATGTAAATACTAATTTCATATCTTTTTTAAGGAATATCACAGTAACTTGACTCGTATTGTGAACTGCAACAGGACCAATAGTTTTAGTTTGGGAGAGAGATTTAACCTAATTTGGTAATTTTCTTTCGGTCAAGATATAAAAAATCAGCTAAATATCCACCAACTAGCTTAGGAACAAAAGCACTAACAACCTAATAAACACAGAAGTTAAATATAGCAAACATTTGATGTTCTTCTGCTCTAAAAACAGATCCATGTGTTTTAACACGTTTTATTCCACAAGCTTTTGTGACATAACATCTGTTTCATGCCATTACCACACTTTTAATGACTGTCAGTTTTATAGATAATGGCACTATTTCAACTTGGAAGTCCTTTAACTTAACTTTTAACTGTGATATATACTCAGTGTGTGTGTGTGTGTGTGTGTGTGTGTGTGTGTGTGTGTGTGTGTGTGTGTGTGTGTGTGTGTGTGTGT
>JAOUQU010197230.1:0-14227 GCA_028566735.1 Ammoglanis amapaensis | reverse complement strand
ATACTCTGGGGATCGGTAACGGTCCACAGAGTAACCCAGGGTCGAATTCGACTGAAGGGTAAAATATATATATATATATTGTGTGTGTGTCTGTACATTTTCATGTTCATGTTTTAGAGACCAGGCTGCACCGACAAGGCCTGCTGTCATCTCACCGTGCAGAACGGAGCTACTTCAGAAAAGATTTTTATTTAGGACCGGTACAAGACGATCACATTCCATTCTTACACCAGGGTGAGTGATGGAACATAAACGCTTTAACTTTAACTGTACAGTCCTACTAAATGTCTGAATCTAATCGGGGGGGGGTGATTGGAGAACTCATATTGATGTTGGGTTTGTGTGCTGCTAAACCATCATATCAGGAATGTTTAATTTACAAAACATGCAAAATCATTTCTATAAAAGTTTTATTGAATTATTTGTTTTCTGTTTACATCATTCTTTATATGGGCATGCTGGTAATAACTTGTATTCTGAATGTGATAGTTGTTATGATGATGAGGATTATCATCATGATAATGATCATTTGTATGCATTAACATGTCCTGGCAGGGGTGCCAGTGCTGCACATGATCCCAACACCATTCCCTTCGTTCTGGCACACACTGGATGACACAGAAGAGAACATGCATCGTCCCACGGTGGAGAACCTCACTAAGATCCTGTCCATTTTCTTGGCTGAGTATCTGCACCTGTGATTACACTCTGACTTTCTGATCTTTTGCTGCTCCACTGGACCATGTGGTGATATTTACAAAACTAAAACTAATGAGCCATTAAATAGAATCTATAAAGAAGTCGATCACTCTGCATTGCATATGAGCCATTAACAACCAAGCCTGCGCTCGGACCTTCAGCCCGGCCTGAATTCTGGTGACACTGAAATATTTCAGAATGGTTTTGCATTAGAAGCTGACGGTCAGCACACAGACAGGAAGCATCACGTTGTGTGATTGTTGCCATCATTGCATCCAGTCCGTTCTGCAGATTGTATGTTTCTACAGATTAACCACAGGATGCTGGATTGTGTTGATCAGAACGGATGAGCACAAATAACGAATAAAAATGTTCGATAAGTGCTTGCTAGCTACTGATTGGCTAAATCAAACATATGTCACGACATGCAATAAAATAATTTTCAAGTAATAATGGGACTGAATTCTTGTTACACATGATATGTTACAGTATTTATCACTAAAACATGATGTTACAGAGTCAGAGATTCAGCTCCTGTACAGTAAATTCACTTTCTGTCGTACATAATCACAAGTTGCCGAATGATTTACACACAAAAAAAGTGAACAGTGAAAAGTAAAGGTTCACGGTTCTACTGTAAATGTTTGGTTTTATTGTAAATTTGCTGTAACACTTCACTGTTTTACTATAAAGGTTCACGGTTCTACTGTAAATTTGCTTAATTATGTTGTAAAGTTTCACGGTTCTACTGTAAAGGTTCATGGTACAGTTTGAACTAACTAATATCCTTAATAATAACAACTTTCATTTCATTTTTAAATAATAATATCAGTAAAGCTGTAAACACTGGTATCCGGTTGTAGTTTGGACACCTCGGTCTGAAACATTCAGCAAGTACACACATGTACAAAATTTAGACCGTAGTTCATATTTTCTACCAGCAGATGGCGACATTTATCCATTTTAATTCCCGTGCTTCGGTTGTACATTTATCCGGGGAGGGTTAAACATCGGACGGCATCGCCAGCACCCCGGAACAGGTAAAATAGTTCACTGGTCCCAGGTGTCTGAGAGGTGGTGGTGGAGGGTTTATGGAGAGCTGAGAGCAGGCTGACAGTGAGCCGGGGCTCTGGGGCGGTGAGAGATCATCATCAGACCTGTGGAAGCTTCCTCCTGGAGCTCTGTCAGAAAGTAACTCGGCCGCATCTTCTTCTGTTACTCTAATAAAAGATTAAAGAGGGGCAGTTTTAATCAGGCATCTGTAGTTTATGCCGAATTCAGATTCCTTTCCCTGACAGGGCAGGGGAGACACCATGATTAAAGACGGTGGTTCACCCAGGGTTTGGTTCAGCCATTACACTCGGGTGTGCTGTGCTGACCCCTGCAAATTCTTTAAAAGGGAATCTGGATTGTATCATTTCTGGAAGAAGTGGAAGTGGGGAGCAGTGCTTTAGACTTTTAGAGCTTTGGATTATCAACTGGAAGATTGGAGGTTCAAATCCTGGCTCTGCTAGACGAATACGGTTGGATCCCTGAGCAAGACCCCGTCTGCTCCAGGGGTGCCGTGTGATGGTCGACCCTGCGCTCTGACCCACAACTTCCACAGAAATTGGTATATACGAGGAAGGAAAAAATGTCGTTGTACTGTACATGAGTCTGTACATCAGTAATGACATGAAGGTATTTTATAAGTTGGGTATTTACTGGTGTTTATTTATTTAAAAGTAATTACTGCTTTAAACGAGATGGACCAGATAAAAGTGGACCAGAATGGGTTTTTGAATGGGACGTCCAGCATATTTTATTTTGTCATATCGTTCAGGAACCTCAAATCCAATCAACAGTTCTTGCTTCTACAATATGGAATTTTATATTTATATAAACTACAAAATGATTTGCCTTTCGGGTTCAGAAATGTTCCATTTTATTACACAGAATGTGGGAGGGTATTAAAAACCAACACTCACTCTTTGCGACCCTGGGCAGCTCTGTCTCTCTGGCGCCGGTTCTTGAACCAGTTGCTGACTTGGGTGGGTGTGAGACCGGTTGCTAATGCTAAATCTCGCTTCTCCCGGGGTGATGGGTAAGGCTTCTGGCAGTACCACTCTCTCAGAAGACTACGAGACTTCTCCTAAAGGAACGTGAACACACTCTGAGAATTCCTGTCGCAGTTAAATCATTTGGGTTTATAACAGATGTAATAACGATGTAATAGCTTCACATGTTTGGTGTAAAGAGGTTCCACTGAACACTCTTGGGACGAATTGGAATCTCCATTGTGAGTCTGGACCTTTTCTAAAAATGTCCTTGTTTTGTACAGAACGTACGAACTCTGTTTTGCCAGAATGAGCACAAATTCCCACAGAAAATGTTGTGGAAAGTCGTTTCAGACGCCGTTTACACGCTGGAATAATATTCCAATAATATTTGTACCCCTCCCCCCCGGTACAAGCCTTAATTATGATGTCATATTTACTTCTATAATGGTATAAAAAGATAACGATTTGTCCTGTGCATCAGGACTAGCATGTCCATCGTCCAGGACGTGTAGAATCGTTCACCGCTTCACTACAGGCTGTGTTCCGTAGTGTCAGAGAGCGGATGAACCGGGGTGATGGTGGTGGTAGGTTGGTGATAAAGGTAGACAGAGCTTATCCGTTCCCAGCTCTCTGGAATTTTCAGGCTGTAGCGCCCTCCGGCTGATAAGAAACACTTTTCTGTTGCAACACTCAAGAACCCTGATGTACCCGTTAGCAGTGGAACAGCATGAGTTCTTTTATCAGCAGAGAATTCAACACCAATAGTTTCTGTACAGCATGTACTGCTTCATTTTTGTAGTGTGATCTCTGTTCACTGCTTCACCCTGATGATCATTTAAAAATGTCCTAGAATTACATTTAAATTGCCAGATTCATCGTCTATTGGCTTATTTTTGTCATGCAGTGGGTAAAGACTCAACACGAAGAATCTATTTCCTGTCCGTCTCGGAAGATCCGAGACTGTCGGAACCTCGCAGCATCTCACCCTTAATCTCAGATGGAAGGCCAGTGCTGCCCTCGCCTTTAGAACGTTCTCCACGCTCCGCTGTGCACTCCGAACATAAATGTGAGTGTTCTGTGTTCTCATGTTCTGTCTGCCTCTGGGTGGGGTTTCTGTACGTCCAAAGATGTGCAGTCAGACCGACTATTTCCTGTTTTCTCCCAATTAATCAGACCCCCATGGTCTACAAGGACGACCCAAGAAAGATGGGCCCCTCTCAATGTTTCTTCTTGTCATTTTCAGGGAGTTTTTCCTTGCCACAGTCACCCTCGGCTTGCTCAACAGGGGGTTTCTGTTCGTCCTGTATTTTGTAAAGTTGCTTTGAGACAATGTCTATTGTAAAAAGTGCTATAGAAATAAAGTTGACTTGACTTGACGTGGCCAAACGGACAGTTTATAAATGAATGCCGTGCCTCAATCTGATCAGTCTTATTGTTTAAAACGTAACAATAATAAAAGAGCAGACTAGATTTTGAAGAGTTTAAGAGTTAATACCATTGAGTCAACTATACATAATGGCTACCAGCCGGTCGGGTGCTTCCACACAGATGGAAGTGGCTCACATCTGCTCACAACTGGGTAACGTTTTCCAGGTGGAAGTGCCAGATGAACTTTATCACTGCTGCAGTTCTGACCTCTACTGACCGGGTCATTTTAAGATAGTGAATAATATATGGCATCACTTGACCGTCCATAGTCAATCCTGATCCGGTGATTGAACCTGTTTGTGTCCATCCTCAGCTCCACATCAGTGGAATCAGTAGAGAGAAGAAACCATCCATCTATCAATGATCTAGTTTTACCGCTGCTCTGTCCTATTTAGGGTCAATGTGGGAAACACGCTAGGTGGTTACACTAAACACCTAAACAGGTTGCTAGTTGCCAGATACAAAGAAAAAAAACACAAATATACACACTGGATAATATCATTACTTAATATTACCATCACAGACATGAGGCGAACATGCAAACTCCTTACAGAAATCCAAGGATTACTTTACTTGGGAACAAACCCTGGACTTGATTTAAGGTGACAGTGCTAATCGCTGAGCCACCGTGTCGCCTCAGGTAGTACCTGAGTAGTTGAATATGATTAGACTGTCCAAAATGTGTTAAAAGACTTCAAATTTAAGTGATAATCCCAAAGCATTATTTTTCTAGTGGTTACTTTTCTAAATGACTGCATGAAGCATTTAAATTACGACCGTACCAGTCTTACCTTAAAACAGTAACTAGTTTCCTCTCCGTCCCAGATGGTTCGAGGCAGTGGGAACTTGCGCCGCACTCTGTATTTACCCACAGCTCCTAGAGGACGCCCTCGCTGCATCTCAGCCTCCAAGTACCGGGCCCGGAGCCAGAGCTGCTGAAGAAGCGAGTGACTGCGGGGGGAGAACATGTTCCCCTCTATAAGCTCGTATAGTTCACTGAAATGACCCTGATGGAAAGCCACTGCTGCCCTGGCCTTTAGAACGCTCTCCATGCCATGCTGTACACTCGGGTATGAGGAAGAAGAGCAGGCAGAGATGGCGGGTAGGGAGCAAAGGAAGGACGATAAGCGATCGATGCAGCCACTTTGGAGAAGAACTTCACACACACAGTCAACTTGATCTTGGGAAAATCCCATCGCCATGTCACAGCTGGAGGAAAGATGAAGTGGTTTTAGGTTTAGGTATTTAGGTATGTAGTGTGTATCACTTGGATGATGCTTGGAACAGAAGTCGGATGGGGTGAAAGATTTTAAAAATTATTTAAAACTTGTGAACTTCCAACAGGTCCTGGCATAAGTGCTATTATGTAAGGCTGGGTCAGTAAGATCAGAATAAGAACCCACAACAGAAAAACAACCATTTTATCATCTGCATTTATTATTTACATTTGTTGACCTTTATCAGATGCTTTATCCAAAGCGACTTACATTATAATGACACTATATAGTCGAAACAATGCAGGGCCTTGCAGTAACCTGGCAGTATCGGGGCTGGAACCGACAACCTTATAATTGCAATTCCAAAACCTCACTAAGCTTTTATAAAATAAATTTCTCAGACAGTAATAAAAAAAACTTTTTAAGTCTGGAAGCTAAAATATAAAACATAGATTTACTGGAAACATGTTATTATTTTCATGATCGAGGGGATTTAAATACGCAATTAAAATCCGAGGGCAGTTGTTGGGGGTAATCAGTCAAGCTGCATGCCAAAGAAGTGCTGAAGTTAATTAAGTTTTTCCTTTCAGCTCTTTAGATGTGGAAATACTTTGTGCAAAACGTTTCAGAAATACCACACAACTAAAAAGATTTAGTTTCATTCGTCAATTAGTTTCAAGTCGATGTAACATTAAAGTGACACCTATCTTAATGGTTGCTTCAGTCTAACATCAGACCATCGGTGCATGTAACATGAATGCATGTATAATAATTAATAAGTATTTATCATTTTTAGACTTAAAAGTGTCAATTCACTTGAATATTTGTGCGCACAAAGTGCAGATTTTTCATGTGGAATACAAGAGGAACCAGAGCTTAATATTAATCTTAATCTTAATTGAACAAGTACCCAAGAATTCCTGTTATTGACTCGTTCTGAGTATGCATACTATAGTAATGCATGCATTTTTATGAATACTCTATTGGTTAAATAAATCTAAAGCTGCATGAGTGAAAGTAAAATGCATGGGATGTTTTTTTTCTTTACCTTATTTTAGTCTGGACTGAAAGATGCCAATGTCTTCATAATCCTTTGCTTCAATAAATTGAGAACTTCACGAGTGAATGAGAGTCTGTGGTTACACACTTATATCTGTTCTCACCTGTACAGATCCGCCCCAGTGCAGAACACCGAGGTAACCGGAGCCCGTGCGGGTTAAAAAAACACCGACAAGCACTAACACACGCTTTGCGTTGATGCATGCACACACACACACACACACACACACACACACAGTGAGAGCGAGACCTAAGCCAAACCTGTTAATCTGGGGCCTCTCCGAGAGTTCCATAATAAAATAACAAATGAAGGATCAAAACAAACACAGTAACATTTGAATGCTTTCCTATTTCCAAATCAAATGAGCATGCCGACGTTTAAGCACATTTGGTTAGTAATGAGTCCTGCCCAACATACGTGACATGTGAAGGCATGGGGGTCATTTCACTCTAAATAAGGATCTAACAAATTCTGAGAATGGTTCGGGCCAAAAGGCTGCACAGAAGTTACAGTATCTTACTGAAGCGTGTAAAAGTTTAACGTTAATTGAGCGCAGCTTAGACGTGTGTGCAAAAAACTGAAAGCAATGTCAAACATTTGAGTAATACTGCCACTACTACTACTAATCATTTCTCATTCTCATTATCAATAACACATTGTCTGTTCTGTACTAGTATGAGTGCCATGAAATAAATCAAAGTCATACTGTGTATGTTACATAAACCAAAATATCCACAAGGAATCCGACAGTCCAACAGACGAAAGGGACTCTTGGAATTTGTCTTGGATTTGTTACATGAAGTGCACATGTCACAAAACTTCATTGTCCACAGAGATGAACACCAGAGGTCAGTCAGCAACATTTCCAAATCATCAATGCCCATTCAAAGGTTTGCCCATTAAGCTTGCCCAGATCAATGGGAAAAGAAAACATTGCTCCATGTGTCTGGAAATCTTGGAATCTGTCCATTGGAATAATAATTGTGCCACCACACACGTTTAAGATTAAACTAATAAGGTGCAGCGCTTAACATGAAGTACTTTCCTTTTTAATCCATTTTGATCGGTGTGCCAAGCAAATGTGCCTCAAGTACCAACTTTGGCTTGCGTAGCTTAGGTTGCCTACCCCTGCAGTACACTATGTAACACACAAACACAATTATCACAGTCACGGTTAAAAAAATCAAATGAAGTTCTAAGTGAAATCACATGCATGTAATGTTTAGGTCGTAAAATGATTGTATCATCAGTGATGATCTGATCGACTGTGCGTCTTGTTATTGATAAGACTTGATTCATCACCATGGAGAAACTAACAAGTGTTATTGTGAAGTGGAAACATCCTGGAGTAAGAATATGTAGTAGCAGTAATATGACCACATAAATCTCTGTCATGTAGAGGTTCTATATAAACGACCACAATTTATAATGTTAAAGAAATCATGTGACCCAGGGGCAGGATTCTTTTCACTATGTTGCACATAGGGTTTCCTCTTGCAGTCTAAGGACATGCAGCCAGGTTAATTGGAGACACTGAAATGTTGCTGTGTGTGTGTGTGTTTGTTTGTTTCTGTACCCTACAACAGAATTCCAACCTGTGTTTAATTTCACAGTGTTTAGTGTGACTGAACTTAACTGGCCATCACAAATCCCCAACCGTGTCCATGTTTCATTTATACAGTGAATTACTTATTACCCAAAAGACCTGACAACACTAATGTGTTTGTAGATGAATCAAAGTGCCCTTGTAGTCATGTTCTAACATGTTGTGAAACCCCTTAAAGATTAGGACAAAGATTAGGTAACGTAAAATCTTTTTTTTTCTACTTAAAAAAGAGTTTATAATTATTATAAAGTAATTATTACAGAAATAGTCCATCTTGTTTCAGAACAATAATGAAGTCACACTAAATTTTTCGGTATATTTTGCTGTACACAACAAACAACAAACATTAGAAAGAAATTAGAAACACTTGTAATAATGAACGAGCAAAATGTTGATGGTGGAGACACAACCTTTAATAATTTGTCCTCCGCAGGAGCAAATTACTTTAATAAAGTCGATGTCCACCAAAATCAAATCAAACCCAGATATTTATAGAGTAAATAAAGACGTGTCTAGATCCACAGCGTTTTGGCGCCACTGGTTTTGTTATAATACAAAGTACTACCATGAAACGTCAGAATTTATTGTACTACACGTTACATAATGCACATTTTATTTTTGAGATTTTGCAGGAAAAGTCTTCCTGCTATAACTCTTCAGGTCTTGGATATCATTGTGCTACAGAACAGGAAGCTGGTGCAGAATTTAACCTGCAGTAACCAAATGCAGCTGTGCTCCATCCAGCACAAATCAAAACACAGCAAAGAAGTTCATAATGAGACGATCCTAACAGATGTGTGTTCCACAGATGTGTGTATGGCAAGGACCCCACAGACCTCCGTACATGCAAACTTTAAACACCTGGCCCAGTTTACCTTGAAATTGAACCCTGGACCTACATGTCATAAGCTGACAGTGTTATACTACTCGTTGGACTACTCTTCACATCTTTAATACTCCCTGATGAACGAAGAGAATCAAAAGCGGTCACTGTTAAACTGTTTAGTCTAGTAATGCTACTACTTAGTTCTATTCTGTCGCTTGGTAGAAAAATATCTATTCAGACAAGCAATACAACAGGCTGTGTTGTAAAATACATTTAATACAATAAAACACATCGAGTATAAAAAATAGAATAAGTATAAAACACCACTTTAACAAAAGGTACGCCAAATTCTCATGCTAGAAATAAAACGAGTTCCTTTTTATAAAGTACATTTCAAAATCTTTGGTTTGATCAGCTGCATATTTTCCTCTGGGTTACATTATTTGATGTATTTGGCAGAGTACTATAAGCTACAATAATTACACAAAACAATCGTCAAAACAACAATCTAAAGAGACGTTCCCATTTGTTACTTACATATCGACAAACACCTCGTTTAGGCGCATAATAGAAATATGACAAAATAGTAACAGGTAATACAAAACTTTGGCAAATGAAGGCTACTTGTCTTATTTTGATTAAACATTTAGAATAAGAATCCAGAAGTGTGTGTATGTGTGTGTGTATATATATATATATATAAAGAGAGAGATAGAAATACATTGGTGGATAAAGTGTATCTAGAGATGCAGGCACACTAGCATAAACTAGGCTGCATCATAACTGATAAATGCTTTAAATACACACAAACACAAAAACAATGAAAAGGCACGTTTACGGCTGGAATAAACATAGTATACAACAAAGACAAATGCAATAAATGGTAACAGTACATAGTGTGTTAGTGTCACAATGGCACCGATAGACAGAAATAAACTCAAATAGGACGGAAGGTATTTTTAAAAAACAGTACATGACCTTTTGTTTTACAAATGTGCAAAAAAAACTTGAACCCGAAGTGACTGTGAAAGCTCTGAATTCAAGACGACTTCCATGATCTATATTTATATTTTACAATCACGCATGCAAATGCAAAAAACAACAACCCTTAATTTGTATTTCATTCACTGACAGCACTAACAGATTCCTGCTCGCTGAGAGACTGGATTCCTATTTCCTCTCGTACACCAGTGACACCATCACTCCTCGGAAGACTTTTGGAAGATTATGAAGTTAGCAACCTCTTCTCAATAAAAAGGAATAAGTAGCCGTTATTACAAACAAGTGAAGCAGAAAGAACGGAATATTGGAAAGGCACCATATTTTCTATCATCTACAAAATAACTGTACAACATAAAACCGAACAATAATAATCGGCAGTGCTATTTTGTATTTGAAAAAAGAAATTGCTGGTAGGGAAATAGGGAATGCTTACTCTTCCGGAAAAAAAAACAACCTTTGGCTTATTAATTTAATATTGTAAAATTCATATCATAGAACATTTGTAGTTTTATTTATACCAGTATTGCTCCCAATCCTACTTATAAAACCTCATAAACATGGTCATTACAGTTCAGCATCATTTGGCTAAAATGTGTAGTGTAAAATTCTTGTTCCATGTCATCTCAAATAAGCACGAAACAATCTTCATATTATGTCCGTAACTATATAATAGTTATAATTGTAATAATATTAATAGGAGGTAGCGTTTTATTTTCAGACTCGATACTCTTAACTATTGCTGTTTGACTTGCTTTAATGATTCATCTGGTTGTTAAAAATAAATTCATAAATTTGTTTTATTATTTTACTATCTCGATAAGGGCCGGATGTTTCCACATGCTAGAATCAGAACAGTTGAATCCAGTCTTAGTCTTTAATAGGATGAAAAACAAGTACCTTAAAGATGTATAGTAATATAATCTATACGAATTAAAAATGACATTTATAGCTTATTATGTTGCACCTCTAAGTATTGCATAGGTAACAGCCCTTTTTATTATTCTTTTTTGTTCTTTCGATGAGTTTCATAAATAATAATGAAAACAACAATAAGGGAAATAAAATCTGATCAAAATGATGTGATTAGGAGTTAAAAAACTGCTTCAGTCTCTAGATGTGCAATACGTGTAGGAAACAGAAACAACTCGCAAATACATGAAACAAAAAAAAATATCTACATGATGATTCTATTATGAAAATGATTTACGGTATAATTTATATTTATCAGAGAAATTTATTTATTGCTATATTATCTATTATTTGCACAATTGGGGTTCTGGTTTGGCTACAAGTAGAGTTTTAATGCTAATGCACTTCACTGTGCAGGCTATAAACAATCTGTTACGTCTTAAATACATTTCTCTATGAAGCAAGGTCGATTAATATATTGGAATAAAAACCTTAGCATTTAAATGATTGAATTCTGTTTAAATTAGTTCAGACCTCATGTGAATTGATTGAATAATATGAGCACTTTGCTTTTGTTTTAGCATTATAATGGGTTAAAACCCTTTATGCTCTCGGATCAACAGATTGTTAAATGGTGACTTTAAGTTATATATAAATCAAACTGCTACTGGACACCCATCCCTGTGGTACGATTAATGAATTAAAACATTGTGCGTCTCAGTATTTGCCGTTAATCTCGATACGTTTCCAAAACTTGAATCCTGCAAAACCTGAAATGTTTTGGGTCCAATGAAATGTGTAAGTCAGGCTATAAATCACATCTCTTGGTATTAAAATGAGGCATTTCTGAGCCTTAATCTAAAACCTGTGGAATTCATATTTGCAAAAGTTTGTGTATCTGATTCCAGATGTTTCTTCTTCCCTTTAAATGAGTGCTATGTCCATGTGGACTGAGTTTCAAGATTGTCTGAGGCCGTATTAAAAGTAGTGCAGTTATAAGCCCAAGTCGTCATCTACAGGGACGGACTGCAACTGAGTGAGAATTTTCGAGTCCCCGTTCATGTCAACATCGTCCAGATGTGAATCCCTGTCCATGTCATCGCTGGGAGGAGGGGTGCCTAATAGTAAAGACTCTCCACCTGGTAAGCCTAATAAAGTAGAGTCTTCGTGTAGATCACCTTTCCCACGTACATCGAACAGTGTGAGTCCAGTGGAGGATGACAATGGTATTGGGCTCCAAGATGGTTGAAGACTAAGTGGACCACTGGTCATACTGCTAATGGGACTAAAGGACAGTAAGCTCTCAGGACTGAGCATCTGCTGAGCTGGAAAGATACTAGTAGGTGTGGGGATAGTAGAGTCTGAGGTGTTTGGAGAGGCCACTGGAGTGGGGTTGGTCAGAGCTCCAGGTTCAGGGCTACTGTACAATGCAGGTGAGCCAGTATAAGATGTCTGGATGGGACAAGGTGACTGGACAAAGGAAGAGGAAATGGGCTGGTTCAGTGAAGAGGAAACAACTGAAGTTTGTTCTAATCCATCGCTGCTAGACGTCGTTGGAACCAAATTTTCTGGGACTGATTTGACAGGCACGCTGGCTAACTGGATGCCAGTTGGGATAGTTAGAATCAGTTTGCCATTCTGAACACTGAGGAATGGACTGCCACCCAAGACAAAATTACCTGAAAGCAAAATTAAAAGAGTGATTTAAATCAAGTCATCTTACTGATACAAAATGTAAACATGCACACGTATACACTACGTTAAAAAAAAAAAAACTTACCCGGAGAAGAAGGAGGCAGTTGAATAACCCCAGAATTAAGAAGCTGGACACTTGGGATACCTCCACCTGCAGGTACACTCTGTGGAGGTCCTACTGGGCTAATTCGAACTGGTCCTTGGGCAAAACCAAGACCTCCAGAACCAGAACTTAAAATCTGGAAAGCACCCCCAGTAGATGGGATGGTAAAAGATGGTGATGCTGGGACCATATGTGGAAAAGGGATGGTACCTGTTGGAGCTCCAGCAATGGTGGACACGGGCATTACTTGTGACAAAGGAACCAGGTGGGGCTGTCCAGCATCTTTGGGCTGAGAAACTGGCACAACTTGAGTTGGGGAGGAGACAGGAATGCCTTGTGTCTGTATCTGTTGAACGAGAGTTGAATTCAATTGTCCTGGAAGCTGAAGTGTCGTCCCATGTGAAAGCTGTGCATTGGGCACCTGCGTGACCGATGCAACTGTGGATTCAGTAAGTGATAAGGAGCCATTCTGAGGTTGGATTTGAGCAAGACTTGGACTGATTTGCACAGTCTGGCTTTGAAACTGAGGGCTGCTGCCATTCGGTAGTTGAGTAGTGATGGGAGAAACTGGAACCAGCTGTGGGCATGAACTCACATGTGTAGCTGCTGGGTGCTGCACCAATTGGGATACAGGTATTCCTTGGATGGAAGGCACCACCTGGGGCAAAGGAAGGACTTGGGTGCTCGAAACGGTGGACGATGATGCCATCTGTGCGAAGGCAGTGGTAAGGTTTAAGTGATTTTCCTGCGTGGACAGTTGTGACAAACCGTGGCTGGAAATGACTGTATTAGTTTGAGGAGCTGCTGAAGACAGAATGGTATTTTGAGTCAGTGGTAGTGAAAGTAAGGGGGTAGGATTGATCACGGTAGACGCGATGATGGATGATGGTGATATGGATGTGGGACACACTGTTTGGTTGACCTCTTCATTTCTGATTACCTCTGGAACGCTGATGAAGTCCATCGGAGAAACAGTGCTGGATGATTTAGCTCCATCCTTTAATGGGGCCGAGATTGTGCTAGTAAGGCTGGCCTGTGGGTTCAGGATCACAGTGGGAAGGCTGGTTTGTGTCTCAATTTGGGTTACGGATGGTTCACCCGGGCTAGAATCATCTCCACAGACCTTAGAAATAACCTGTGATCCATTGAGCAACAGTGGCGTGTTCTGGGTCACCGGACTTAATGTGACCGTGTGACCATCGCTCAGAGTAAGACCATTAATAATGACACCGGTTCCAGTCCCTGAAATCAAAGGGCTTCCATTCAGCAGTAGAGGGTGAGGGCTAGTAAGAAATGCTCCTGGGTTATTGAGAATAAGCTGATTGCTAGCATTGCAGGTGGTACCAGAAAAAGATATGAGGGTTGAGGATCCAGCTGCTTGTGTTGCAGGTTTGTCAGCAATGTCGTCCATATCTGCTTTACTTGCTTCATCCTCTGTGCTGTGGTTCCCATCCGATTCGCTAAAAGAAAAACAAATCATCAGAACATTCATGATAAAGTGGTATTGTTAAAAAGTGAACTATTTTAAGAAGCGCAACAACTGGGCAACTAGGGCTGACCGTAATGAATCGATTATTCGTTGGTCGACCGAAAAAATTACTAGTCGGCCAAATTCCATTGGTCGACTAGTCGCAGGGGGAAAA
>JAOUQU010197229.1:0-24792 GCA_028566735.1 Ammoglanis amapaensis | reverse complement strand
CAAATTAAAAGTCCCAGAAGTCCTTTGACGAAACGCAGCGTTTTTCTTTCCTGCGACTAATCGACCAATGGAATTTGTCCGACTAGTAAATTTTTTGGTCGACCAACGATTAATCGATTAATTGCGGTCAGCCGTAGTTAAAATGTTATAATACTTAAATATGCAAAAACCAAAAATAAATTGATGCGGGAAAATGTTTAAATGTCATGAATACTTTTAAAACATTTTTAAATCATTTAAATGTATTCATGACGAAGTTAAATTATGTTGTTTTGGTTCTCCATAACTATTGGCCACTAGTAGCAGAAATAAAAATAATAAATAAAAACAAGTGCTTGTCAAAAGTACAATAAAAGAAAGGCTATGCAATAATGCAAATTGTGAAAAATGTTGCGTCTACTGTCATAAATATCACAATAAAATATTATTTTGTTTTCATATAAAAATCGCAGTTAGAAATAATCAAACTCGATGTGTTTACTGCTCCTGTTTAGTTAGCCTTGCTCTTAAAATATCTGGTTTATTATTTTTCCCTCAAATCATCTGTACGCCTACAGGTGGTGGTGAAAAACAGACCCATCGCTTCTAAAATGCCTCCACGCTTTGCCAAGAAGCAGGGTGGCATCATCGAGTCAGAGGAAACTCTCTCAGCGAACAACCTTGGGACTGAGATCTGGGAGACGAACAGCTCAGGTCAGGACCGGTGTTTCCCGTTTCTGTGTTTACAAGTTAGCTTTAATAATCAGCAGGATTTTATATAGCTAATAGCTATATAAGGAAGCTATAGCTCAATAAGGAAGAAATTGTCATCTTTACATTAGATTTGTGGTATTTGTAAAGCAGTACTAAACAACACGAGATCCACCACAATGTCCAGGATAAATAAAAATGCACATAGATGCAGAATAAGTTACAAGATACACACACTTGGCACTGCCTCACAGCAATCACTATAAATCACATCCTGACAGAATGAGCAGTATATAACGGTGAACACAAACTACACATTAGAAAATATACATTGAAACAAATCTTTTACATTTCCTATTTTTATCAGACTGAAGATATCTAGTATATAAAATGAATACTGTTCTTGCCATGAATGTTTTTATTTAACAAACAAATCATATCGACAACAAACATCTATTTGTATACCACTTTTATTCTTATACTCCAGAATTTAATCATGTGTCTCTCTGTTCCCTCAGCATTACCAGTTCAGTCCTCTGGTGGAGACACGTGGACCAAGCAAGTGTCCTACACAGGAAGTGAACCGAATTCCGAGGTACTGCAGACATACACTGTTTATGATCATATTGTCTCTGGTCGTGTGTGACCTTTAATTGTTTCTGCACCAGGATTCTGATGCTGAGCCGGAGCCGAGCAAGGAGCACAAGCCCGGTCCTATCGGAAACGAGAGGTCCCTTAAGAACCGCAAGGGTTCAGAGGGCATGGAGCGCTTGGAGGGTCCTATCACCCCTGCCAATGGGGTGGACATCCATGTAGACAACGTTCTCCCCGTCCCTCCCATCGAGTTTGGAGTCAGCGCTAAAGACTCTGACTTCAGCCTTCCGCCGGGGGCGGCACCTGTGGCTTCGTCCAGCACGGTGGGCAAACTGCAGGACGCTCTGGCCAGCAACGTACGTACTGTTGCATAATTGCTTAAATGTTGATTAGATTTGTTTTACTACTCAGTTCCGGTTAGTGTTTCGACCGAGCTCAGCGAAGTTCCAGCTCCAGAAAAATAGCAGCCGTCGTGACTCATTTCTTCTCAGTAAAAGTTAAACTGAACTAATCTGTATAGGTTTGTCATTGTGTACAGGAGCGCAGTAAACAGCCAAGGGCTTTCCCTAATTTGTTGCTGTGAAGATAAAAGCATGTGTCTTTATTAATGATTGATTTAAACCTGTCGGCAACTGTTATTTAAAAAATACGGGTGTCCCAATACATTTGTTTATGTAGTGCATTTGTGATCTTTGTGTTTGTAGGCTGGTCTTGCTCAGGGCATTCCAATGCTGCGCAGAGATCACCTACAGCCTGCCATCAACCTCAACCCTATATCCTACCCCAGCACAGACCTCACACTCAAGGTAACAAACACTCTGCTTTTAATCCTCCAGGTGTTTAATGACTTAAATGTCAAGACGTGAACAGGCGACATATGATGGCACGTGAATTGTAATTTGGCGTTATTAATGCGGATCTGCGGGGCCTAAAAGACCCTTTTTCAGTTCAAATCGTCAGTTTCTCTAGTTTTACAATCTATATACGGGGGTAGCAAGGTGGATTAATGGTTACGATGGTTTGCATGTTCTCCATATGTGGGTAAGGTACCATGTGTTTGGTGTGACTTGTGTGATTAATGAAGGTCATGAATGTTCGCTAAAGTGTAAAACTTGATAAATAAATTTTACACTTGTATATGTGCAATGCAGTAAGGACCCAGCTCAAGGGCCCAAAAGTGACTTCATTGCATAGGGATTTGAACTGATCATCTTGTATGTGTTTGATATGCTTAAATTTTGGATAAATCAATGAATAGACTTATTGACGGCAAAGATTATGATAATAAGAATGTTATAATGTGTGCACTACAGTCACTTCTTTTCACCTGCATGAAGTTTTTTTCTGCTCAATGGTACTCTGCTCTTGCAATTGCGGCCTCTGCTGGCCGGTCAAGGCTCTGCTCAAAATTCCCAGCTTATGACTATATGTATATCTAATACACTGCTCACTTGACCTTTGTAGATGGAGTCTGCCCGTAAAGCCTGGGAGAATTCTCAGTCTCTTCCTGAGCAGGGCTCTCCGGTTGGGGCAGGATCAGCCACGCAGCCTCCCTGCAGCTCCTCCAACGCAGTCAGCTACAGCTCATTCGGCGGCGTCTCCATGCCCCCCATGCCCGTGGCTTCAGTTGCACCTTCTGTCTCCATTCCCGGTAAAGTCACATCAGTACACCAGTATCATGTCAGATATTGACAAAATCCATATCTAATATACATCTGCTGCCTTGATTTATTTATTTTTAATTTTTAGCAACATTATTTTTGTATATTTAGGTAACCATATTCCCCCGTTGTATCTTGATGGCCATGTTTTCCCAAGTCAACCTCGTTTGGTGCCGCCTTCCATGACCCAGCAGCAAAGCTATCAGCAGGTATTAATTCATAATCTTATTCATATTTGATATTATTTGTAAGATGTGTTGATCTGCCATTAAATTATGTTTGGTGTGTAAGTTTTTATTAAATACATTTCTGCTACAATTGCTCATATGCTCCTCTAAGTTAATATATTCATATGATGCACAACTTTGGCACCTTAATGTTGATGATATAGCCTTTTTTATTTGTAATTGTGTAACGTTGCATTTATTAAATCTGTTTTCATATAAATGCGTATTCTGTTCATGTTCTTTGTTAATTTTGTGATGTCCTTGTTTGACCAATAAACCTTGATGTGTTTTTGTGTGATCAGGCCGCAGCACAACAGATCCCGATCTCTTTGCACACGTCTCTGCAGGCTCAGGCTCAGTTAGGACTTAGGGGGGGTCTCCCGGTCTCTCAATCCCAGGAGATGTTCAACTCCATCCCCGCCTTCAGGTACCTGAAATCTCAAACGTGTCTGGTCTGGTTACAGTACAGATTTCTTTCAATATGAATAATATAATGTTTTTTTGTGTGTATGTGTAGGTCCCAAGTCTTCATGCAGCCAAGTCTGTCCCACCCGAGTGCTATGGTGCTTTCTGGAGCCGGTCCCCTTAAAGGGCCATACTCTGCCTTCCCAGGCATGCAACCCTCGGATATGGTGAAGCCACAGTCTGGATCACACTACCAAACCATCAACGGCAGCCAGGCACTGGTTTACGACAGCGGGATCAACCAGGCTGCCGGGATTGGTACATCTCCGCTCATGGACTCTCAGCTCATTCAGGTAACAGCAAGAAAATTCTTTATTTTTTTTATTTTTATTTTTTTTCCCTCGATTTGTTCGATTTATTGTGCTATATATTTTATTCACAAAACATGATTTTTAAAATAATTTCTGAGACAAGAAAGAATATTTCATTGTATTAATAACTAAAATAGTCAAGTGCTCATGAGTAAATGGAATCTAAGGTCATCCGCAACAATTGTCTTCTATTTCGTGATTTTTTTATTGTATTGTGCCACATTGTGGGTCATATGCACTTAAACTTTTGGTGTAGTGTAGATTTTGAAATACACACACACTTATAAAGTTAATACTTTTGTTGGGGATAGGTGACGATGCCCTTGCCTGGCTCTCAGCTACGTTATGGTTCGGCCCAGCAGCACCTGATTCTGCCACAATCCATTCAACTCCAGCAGGCCCAGAATCTCTCAGTCAGCGGCCAACGGCGCATCATCCCCCCTGCATCACAGCCACCAGTCATGCCCGGCAACAGAGAGGTAAACATGCACCACATGCTGGCACCAGTCAATATCAGCATCATTATGTTCAATATCAATATTTGTTTATGAATTTAATGATGCACCATACAGTGTTGTAAAAACTTCTAACATTACTACTTTTGCGAACTGTTCGGTTCAGTAACGCCTCCTTTCACAAAGGTAAACAACGCGCTTCCGGTTTATGCTAAAACTTAGCACAAAAATCAATAGCGGATTCACCCGCGCTCGGTATTGTGGTGCAAATCTTTACCGCCTCCTTTCAAAAAGGTAAACAATGCGCTTCCGGGTTCCGCTAAAACATCGCCCATGCTTAGAAATCAATAGCGGGTTCGCCCACGTTCTGTATTGTGGTGCGAATCATTACCGCGGGTCAACCCGCGGTTGGGAGTCAAGGGGTTAATGACTGAAAAATATGCTTTAAACTGCAAGGGCACTGTTTAATTAACTGAATACTTGAATAACAAAATGTTCATTATTCAGATAGCGCATGTATTTTATTTTTAAGAAAGTCATATTGTGATCCTGATATCAGGAATTGTTTCAAATTATGGGAAAAGTGTATCATTACATCCTTAGTGTTCCCGATTATTAAATCAAATCTAATAATCTTGGGAATGTCTGCAAGAGAGAATATTTTTTAATACTTGTACTTAATGTAAAATGCATGTTGGGACAAATTGTCATAAGTAGCACTGCACTAGCGCTCTTTTGTGTTTAACTGACACTTTACCCAAAGTGACTTACAATGACCGTGGAACACCATTTTGAGCAAATGAAGATTAAGAGCCTTGCTCAAGGGCCCGACAGTGGCATCTTGGTGGTAGTGGGGCTTTAACCGGCGACCTTCTGATCTTTAGCCCAGTAACTTAACCTCTAAGCCTCTGGGCTTCTTCATCTGCCCGTTTGAGAATTGACTATGGAAAATATTGGCAATGTTACTCCTCCCCCACCCATTAAACCTATTCTAAGACAGGATTGCCAGTCGCATTGAATTTAGTTGACCAATTGTCGTTTCAAAATCTGGCAACACAGCACCGTTTACGACAGACGCCATTATCTGGGAGCAGAGATTTATACACAAATTTAATTTAAAAAGGATCTGTCTGCTCCACTGGTTGCAAATTGTAGTTAGCTAATCTGATCATAATAAACCAGACCAAAACTTCAATTATCAGCAAAGTAATTGCTTTTCGAAACATAAAATATAGATCTAGCTGTAATATATGTATGTAAAATGATTTCCTCTCAGCTGGAGATGAAGGGATTCCAGTTTCCTGACAAAGCCAGTCACTCTCCTGGAATACCTGTCGGCTCTTACAGGTCAGTGCAGTTTAGGCCTCATTCACTTAGCAGATCACGTGCGTTTGTTTTTGGCTTTGCTTGATTTTAAATGTTTGTACTTGACAGGCCTGGTTCTGCCAGTCCCAGTGGGAAGCCCTCGGGCCCACCAAACATCGGCCCCCTGGCTGGACACTACACACAACAGGTGTTTATATAAAACAATGATGATGGGAGTGTAAAGTAAAACCAATGTTTTTTAGAATACTGATCGCCCTCTCCATTTACCCAGGTTCCCCATTCACAGGGCAACATGGTGATGCACATGCGCCCACCTTCGAGCGGGCCTTTTCCCACTCCCATCCAGAGGCCCATCATGCAGATAAACAAGACTATCATGATGCGCTCTCCCCCTTACTCTGGCCCCGGCCGAGATCCCTCCCACTCCGTTCCCCCTTCCAACCCAGAGCCCATGAACAAGAGTGCTGAGGAGGGCACGAAGGTGAGCCACCCACTGTAAACGATAGGTAATTTCCATTTATCCACTCTTTTTATGTTTCTGGTGCCTTATTTACATTGAGCTTTTAGTATTTAACATACTTTACCTAATGGTTTAGTACTTTCAGAATGTTAAACTGTTAATACTGGCAAACACCATTACAGAACTTTTAGTATATTAAGGTGAGTTCATGTGCTTATCAGCTTTGAGGATGAAGAGTCTGATCAATGCTTTATCCCTTTGGGGTGGGGGGTGGTAAACACTGAACTTATAGGATCTATCAAAGCTCAATCAGAAATGTGCTCAGGTGGCACAGGGGTCAAAACACACACGGTGAACATTTTGAACTCTTTGATTGGGACTCATAACTACTGTTTAATTATGACCTACTGATGTAATAAAATGCGTCGATCAGGGTGTCTTTTATACACAAATCCACATGAACTCAAGTCAATAACTGCAGCTGCCTTCTGCATATGTGACCTGGATAATTTTTTTATTAGAACTGTAGAATGTCTGCAGATAATTCTGATACACAGTTGGTGCATTTCATATGCGTAAATAAATACAATGTGAAACGACTGTCACAACGGACACTAAACCAACACTATTATATATATGTGACAGAAGGGGCAGGACGTTCAACTGGTTAATTATGGCCATTAGGAAGCAGTGCCATGTGATTAGCATTAATGAAATGATTTATTAGTAGAGGGTAAATAAAAGTGTAAACATTTAAGATCTAGCTGGTGGCAATTTTGGCAAGCTATAGAACAATTGCATGTCAGTCTGTCACTTCCCTGAAGTCTAGTTGTTCTATTTCAGACATTGAGAACTATTAAATTACAGTGAACATACATAAGTATGTGGTTTGAGACACCTTAAATATTAAATATTTACAAGGTAAATACATGTTCTGAATAATGTTTGTGGGTAGTACATTTATTAGTAAATGTATTCACTTAAAAGTATAATTGATTTAAAAAATTGCAACAGCAGGGGGGTGCTGGCACTTTTTATTTACTTGTGTATTTGTAAACTTGGATCTAGTATTCTTTGTATAGTTTGCAACTTAAACTTTGAAATTAATTGTTTAGATTAGCAAAAGACTTTCACAAATACCTAATTCTAACATGAAATGGTGAGCAGAATCTAAGTTATTTGATTTCAATGTCATGTTTAAAAATTGTGAATTGTTACATATTTAATGCTTATAGTAAACTGTACCTGCAAAATTATAAGTCAATTGTACCAGTTTTGTTTAACAGTTTAATTGTTCATTACATGTTTTAGCTTTAACACCATAAAAAACATGACCAATCTTGTTTCCCTCTAAAGATGAAATCCCTGCGTGACGCGCGCCTGGCGGTCGGGGATATGAAGGCTCCGTCCTTGTCAGTGATTGGCAGCAAGATGCAACATCCCGTCACCTCCGCCCAGGTGAAAGCCAGTCGCACCGGCGCTATAAAACCTCAGAGTGTTAAAGTGGAGGAAAGCAAGGCCTGAGCTCAGCGTTTCTCATTTTGAGCACTCGTCTGGAGGACGTCTCGCTTCCGGTCTCCGTTGGTCCTCGCTAGTCTCGTCGTATTCATTGTTCACCGGAGAGCAGAGCGGCACAGCGGGACACTTCTAGAGAATAAAATCTATCTATATATAAATATATAAAATGTATACTATTATATAAATGCATAGCCGTGATAGCTTGGGACTCTGAGCAGACTCCTCATTATTTATTTTCCATTTTAAGAGAAGAATCATGATCAGTGTTTGTTCTCACAGGCTTCAACAAAAAAAACAATGATCCTTAAAAAACAGCAAATCGTGGACACGTCGAGATCACTTGGTTCATCCCGTCCATTGCCAAACCGTGTGTGGTCAACAGGTCTGACGGTAGCCCATCACCCCAGATAAAAAATACAAACCCGTATCTTAACTACAGAAGCGCAGTGTGTGGCACCGTCTGTCGTCTTTATTGAGTACTATGGAATTTTTACCCGCCCTCTCCTTTTTTAAAATAAATATATTAATATTATAACCAATGTTTATTTGCTCTGTTATGATGGGCGTCTTTTATTTAGTTCACTCGATATTTCAAACCCTTTCAGCTTCAGCTAGCCACAAGATTTTTACTGTTCTGCATGGATCAGACATGCACACTTTCATTTTCAAAGACTGAATTGTACTCTCAAGGTCTTTTTTTTGTCTTGCTGTATAAATGTAATCTGTGACTTTTTCCACATTTACAAATGAGACTGCCATTCATGTGGCATCGGTTTTAGGGTCATGGGGGTGTGCTTGATTGACAACCGTAAAGTGTCAATGTAATATTGGACATTGGAGGTAAACAAAATAAACGGGCACTTTTGTGTTTTGTGGCCATTCATAGGGCAGCCAGTCAGTCGTAGTCAGGTTTGGGATTTATCTCCTAAAGTGACTGCAAGTGGGTCATAGGGTACGGTAGCACCACAACCACTATACTGTAAAAGTACAAATTCCCTACTTAAAAGGTTTTACTAAACCAGGCAAGGGGAGTTTAGAATCTTGAAGCTGGTGTGTTAGCAGAATATTCCCGTGTTTCACCCGGGCACCTTCTTTAAAACCTGTTTATAAATCATGCATTTGCTTATATGTGTGAAAAGGGCAATTTTAGATGGAATGTAAAGATCGTTTGGACATTTAGGAATTCTGGAATCTTAAGACTTGTGGAATATAAGATTTAAAAAAATGAGGAATATTTTTAGTGTTATTCCCAGCAGACCTCGGTGGACCTTGAACAGTATGTACATATTTGTAAGAATTGAACCAGAGTGGATTTTAGCTGGCCAGATAGCTTTGTTCGGCCTTAGGTGGCTGCCTGTTGCCCATTTCAAAGTCCAGACTGTATGATAGATCTCACAATATGAAACTACTAATCAATCTGGATTTGTTTGGTACTCGTGACCAGTTTGGTTGGTGCCAAAGTTAATTTAGGTTTTTACACACACACACACACACGGTGTTTTTAGTGTCTTTATTTGGATGAGATTAACTTGTTGTCGTATTCGTGAACGCTCTGTACATTATGATCATGCGCGTCGTACCTTGTTTGGATCCTGTATGTCAGCTGCACATCTCATGCCATGATCTCCAGAACTGAAAGAAAATAACGGTGCTTTTGGGATCAAAACATTTTGCTTTTAGTGCCCGTTTGACCCACAGAAAAGATTGAGACTGTGTGTTTGACGTCTGTGCACAGTGGACTGCTTTTCCTTGGAATTCTTTCCCTTCAGGACCTTCATTCTCCTCGATTTCCAGATCTCGATGATGACTTGAGGCTTACGGTGGAGCTGCTTGGACCACACGGATTACAGATTTGTAGACTCGATACAGGAGTGATGCTGGATATTTAACTCTCGACGTTTTCTGTTAACTATTTAATTTCGTCTAAGGGTTGAGCAGCCCTCTTGTCCGGCCCTGTGTTTTTATTTATCCTTAATGTTTATTCTTTCAGAGATGTAATTATAACATGCTCATTTCTCCTTGTTTAAACCATTGAGAGAAAAAAAGAAATAAAGCAGACTGCTTTTTAAAGGTTTGATTATTTAATTTTTTGAAATCTAAGCTTTGAAATGTTCATTTTCCAAATTAAAACAAAGTTTGTCACGTACAGCTTTGTAACTAATCCATTCGTAATTACATTATCCAAGATGAATGAAAATAGATTATAAATGTTAATCGTGTAAACGTTAAAAGATGTGTTATGAAAATAGGTCGTGTCAATAAGTTTTGACCATTTTAATAAAGGCATTGCTTTAGGGAAATTTGGTATATTCTTTTAACCACTGTGCTTTTACACAATTGAGAATTATTAATTCACATTTAACCCAGTCTGTACAATGTGGCATTCTGGGTGCAGTAAGGTGATTGATGCCTTGCTTAACAGCACTTTGGTCGTGACCTGTCCAGTTCTCTAACCACCAGGCCACCGCTGCCCGGATGTAATGGTTAAGAAAACAGGGTTTCTGTAAACCTCTTTTGAAAACAAATCAAATTCAAATATTATTTGTCATTACACATATACAGATGAACAATACAATGAAATGTTTCTCTTCGCATATCCCAACTTGTCTGGAAGTTGGGGTCAGAGCGCAGGGTCAGCCAATGTACGGCGCCCCTGGAGCAGACAGGGTTAAGGGTCTCGCTCAAGGACCCAGCAGTGTAGCGGAGTGTAGCAGAGCCTGGATTTGAACCCCAACCCTGGGTTCCCAGCCCAACGCTCTACCCACTAGACTAAGGTTGCTTGATGTCCTTCATTACTGAGATCAGTGACCTAGAATGACCTGCATTAGTGAAAATGAGATTGGAATAATACATTGATTTGGCATGATTAATTGAGTTATTGTAGTATATAATTCGATTATAGTTCTTTCTGAGTGTTTAGTTTTGATCTCTTGTGAAAATGCTCAAGTTGACGTCTTTTGAATTTGATTAGTCTGAGTTAAAAGAGCAACAAAGTCAATTAGAAATGTACTTTTGGATTTGGGTGGTCGGTAGACAGTTAAAATAATAGTGGGACTAAGTCCAGATAGTCGACTTTCTAGTTCTGGATAGTTGACAAGACTTTCTTGTTCTAACGGTAAAGTATCGAAAGACCTCCTCCCCGGCCAGACACACACGTTTGACAGATGTAAACAAACCCTGGTGGCGTAGCTTCGTTCAGCAACGTAAAGTTGTCTTGTTGCTGCCAAAGTTTCCACCAAACAGATAAAGTCCAACTTACCTGGATAAAACCCCTTTTGCTCGTGAGTGAGCAAATGTTAAAAAGACCAAGGTTTATTATAGCCAGTAGTAGTGTTAGAAGACCATGTTAGACTAGCTAACACGCTGTGGTCCACGACCCGGTCTCTGTTCCATGGAGGGCAGCGAGAGTTGGACGAGATTGACTTGATTAAAGAAGTTGTGATGTGAACCTGGAAATGACGTCAGTACCCTCGGTGGTTATATTTCCATCATTGTTGGAAAGTGACGTCCAGATGAAGGGGAACCTGCAGAGGTGCAGACGGGATTCATAGCCAAAAAAGCTCGGCGATTTAATACGGCAGGTTACCAGTTGCAAGTTGATGAATTTGTGAAAGTAAAAATGATGTGAGCCAGATTCCTGTTAATCTACATTGCTGGTGAGGATCCAGACAGTTCGGACAGTCAGGCAAACAGATTCAAAAGAAATTGCTCTCTGGATTAAACTTGAGAAGCCGGTTGAACAGCGGCAATCAGTCGTGTCAGCCGTCTGGATAATAAAGTGAAATTCCTTTGTAAGAATCTAATGTCCAGTTGATCAGTTTGGTGATTTAAAATGTAAATATTAAAAGTTGCTGGCTAGCAGTAGCAGCCAAGCGCGCCAGCATTCACTTAACTGAAAGTATGTGGTCACTTTTAGTGAACTGAACTAGAATTTGCAAATCAAATCAAACTGAATGTAAGAACACTAAATTGATGCTGATAAACAAATTCTATTGGTTACAGAGGCCAGATCCATGACATTTCAGCACAATCAGTCACAAAAAGTTGATAAATAAAATGTTTAAATAAATTGTTGTGATCGAGCGAGCGAGAGCTTTACATTTTAAAAGTAAGTAAATATAATTAAACTGAATCCCATGATTTATTAGAATGGATCGTGTTTGTTCTATTAGATTTTGTTTAGCAATTAATAACATGAGTTACTTTAGATTTTTCTCCAAAATGAGATACAGTGGAAATATAAGCCTAATACACAAGCAGCTTTACAGAGCAAAGAGTTATTTTCTTATATAAATACATTATTATTGGTGTTTTTTATAATAATATATATATAATGTGTATTTAATTGCACATGTGTATTGATTTGCTATTTCTGGCTTGTCAACACAAATACTGTCATTAATAAGGCTCAGTAGATTTTCATTCACACAGCGGCGGACTGTTTATTCCATTGTTATATTTTTATATTTTGTCAAATGTAATATGAAGAGCCAGGATGGCGGTGTGTTAACACACCAGAGCTGGAGGTTGCTATTGTTTGATCCAGAGGAAATTCACCAGAGTCCTTATCGCCGCGGTGTCCATTCCACCCAGCATGAATGCAAACGAAGCCTTGAACTGAGCTGTACAGATCCATCAGTGAACTGCAGAACATCCATCCAGACAAACTGTTTACTATCACTGGAGATTTGAATCATGCAAGTCTAAAATCTTTTCTCTGGAAATTCTACCAGCATGTGGACTTGCACTACAAAAAGAGCAAACACACTGGATCATGTTTACACAAATAATTCCAGGGTGTACATGGCAGCCCCCACCACAGAAACTCAGATTACATGGTTGTAATGCTGACAACCTGGCCAGAAGGATCCATCTCTGCTCATCAGGACTGTTGGATCTAGAGGAGTACACAACATAAATGAACTGCTTCATCAGCAATTGACATCACCAGAACCATCACCACCAGACATGGATGATCGAGCGTGCACTGCTGAGGGTTTGAGAGTCAGCTTTTAAAGCAGGTGACCAGGTGGTTATGAGAACAAGCTGGCAATCTGAGAAGCCAAATCTGTACACTGCCAGAACATCCACAGTCACTTCCAAAACAAATGGAATGCAGAGACAAAGTTGATGGTGTATGTTCATGTAAATGTACAGTCTGAGTATATGTCTGAGTAATGATTATTTAATACATCAGAACGTTTAGGAGGTGGGAGATTATTTTGGTATTATGTACGGTAGGTCTGCTACATAATAAATCTAATGACATTATTTCTTAAGGGACAAAGTAGGTTTGAAATTGGACCTCTTTGCTTGAAGCTGTAAAACAGCCTAAATCTGGATGTGCTGTCTGAAACTTCATCACACAAAGTAAACCTGGAATAAATATAAAAACGGATCATTTAAACACTATATATTTAAGTGTTTTTGATATTTGTATAAGGTCACATGTTCTAGTCGTCAGGTACAAGTCACTTACGAGTGTGTTTCTGTACCAACACGTCTGTACAACCTAAACAAATCAAAATGGAAATCGGTGTCTCGTCTTGATGTATCGTTGTTTTGCATTTTCCTTGAAAGGAGCCTTAAAAATAAACTGACGTGTCTCTCTGCTGCCTCATATTACACATCACTTCTATTTGTAATGTAAATAGTTTGGAGTGGTGCTGGCCCACATTCACAGCATCATACTGGACACTACAGATCCCATGCAGTATGCTTACAGAGCCAACAGGTCCACCTCAGACCCCTTCACCACCATCTCGCCCGCCTGGAAAATACTTATACGTAAGGATACTCTTTATAGATCCTAATATATAAATATAATTAAATACTCTTTATTGACTTCATTTCATCCTTTAACACGGTCATCCCTCTCTCGGACTACATCACAACCTCTGTCACTGCTTCATGAACTTAAGACTGACGGATCTCGGTCTGTTACTATTGGAAACAGAACCTCTGTCAGCATTACTACGAATATTGGTACCCCACAGGATTGTGTCCTCAGCTCTATCCTCTACACCCTGTCCACCCATCAGCTACACATCATCCTGAAGTTAGACCACTGTGATTGGTTGTTGTTGTTGTTGGTTGTATTACTGGCAGAGACGAAGCAGCCTACAGGAGAAAGGTGAGCAGTCTGATGACAACACTGCGGAGACCAAAAAGATGATAGTGGGCATGAGGAACGAGAAAGGACCTCATCAGCCATTGTTTATCTGAGACCTTGAGGTGGAGAGGGTGAGCAATTTTAAGTACTTAAAGGTCCACATCAGTGAGAACCTCAGCTGGATACTGAACACCACACAGGTGATAAAGAGGGCTCAGCAGTGGCTGTATTTCAGAGGTTGAAGAAATTGACAGTGCATGACAGTGTGGTACGGTGGTGCGACCGTGATGGATTACAGTCCACAGGACAAGACAAATATTCACACTTCTACCTTTAGGTCAGAGGTGCATGACTGTGTGTGTAATTGTGTTTAGTTCAGTTTGTTTGTGCATTTAAAATCTCCCCTCGTGCACCCAAGGGAGACAAGGCTTCAGCGTCTGGTTCCTTTCAAAGTTCCTCTCAAAGATCTTCACCAGTTTTCTCCCAAAGTTCTTCTCCTGGCTCTCCTAAAGGTTCTTCTCCAATTTCCTCCCAAAGTTTCTCTCAAGGTTCCTCTTAAGGTTCTTTTCCATGCTTTTCTCAAGGATCCTTTCCAGGTTCCTTTCTATATTTGTAGGAATTATTTTGTTGCCTCAACGTCCACAACTGCAGTTTTTTGGTTGTATTGGTTCCAAACTCCTTAAAGCTGGTTTGTGTTGATGCCTTAGTAAGAATGTGTTGTATTATTAATAATATTTGTGTGTAATGTTCTAGACTAAACTTAGACCCATGTGCTAATAGAAGGTTTGCGTTTTAATGGTGGAATCTTATGTTAAAGTATCTTAAAGGGTTTTATTTCCAGGGCTGAACTAAAGGCAAGTAAAGTTCAACGCGAACATACAGTGGAAAAAACTAACAACAACTTACAAAAGCATCTAGTGTTGCCTGATCAATGTCTTCCTAATAGATCCACAACAATCATGCCAATTAAGCTTCACCCCTTTTTTAGCCAGACTATCTCACCCACTTTATACTATACAACCCAGAAGACTTAACTAGTAACCAAAGTACCTAGTGGTTATACTACTGGGTTAGTAATTCAAAGGTCTCTTCACTTTCAACTTCTCAGGATGTAGTACATCATTTTAGATAACCGCATGTGCTAAATAATCATCACAATAATAATAAAATAAAATAACAAAACCGGTCTGAAGTTAAATCAAACATAACTTTATTTGAAAACAATAAAAAGTTGAGGAATGAGGTATGATACGGGTATATTTATTACCAACAAGTTGCAGCAATTAAACTATTACATGAACTCCAGAACTGAACCTATTTTCATTAACATGACAACCTATTAAATCATTTCCATTAACTGTGATTGTTATAGTATTATATATATATATATATTTATATATGGGCGGCACGGTGGCTGAGTGGTTACAGCGCTGTCGCCTCACAGCAAGAAGTCCTGGGTTCGATCCCTCGGGTCGGGCTGGGGACAGTCCAAACAGTCCCACAGTCCAAAAAATATGCACTAGGTTGATCGTGAAATTGTCCAGTAGTCTCACAAATTACCACCACTTACTGGTGGTTGTCGTCAGGAAGGGCATCCGGACAGAAAACTGCTCCAAACATTAACGTCCTACCCCAGGAACTGGGAAAACGGACGATAAACGAATAGATAGATAGATAGAACAGTGAGTTTTGCAGTAGGTGCCAAATCTCTATTTTGTGTGCGCTACCTGTTTACGTATAGATTTTATTTGGAGCCAAGAAGAGCCACAGAATATGGGATGTTGGACTTTTGTGTCACCCAGATTCGAAAAGCAACTTGCCTGTAAGGTAAGAGTACTTTTTGGCCTTGTTTTTCAACCTTTTACGTTATGAATACTATTGAACAAAATCGGATTTAAGTACTGTGTAGTATTTAACTTGTTTGTTGTTTTTGCCATTAGTTGAGGCTGGTCAGTAGACCTGCCCTGCCTGTCCCTGCTGTGGGTATCGGTAGCCTTCACCATCAGCAGCATGAAGCGATTCTCACAGCCTCTTTCTCCTGAGACCTCAAGAAACTCTAACCTACCTGCCCCAGAGTGATTGTCATACCCCATGTGGTACAACTATTTGCCAAGAGAACACTTCTTTTTTCAAGAATTTGAACTTTTTCCAGATGTCTTAATTGAACATATTGGCTCAGTTTACATAATAATTTGGCATGGCAGAGCACCCATGTTTATACTGAAGAATACTAAATTCTGATTGAAGTTAGCTGAGAAAACATGAGAATCTGCACTGTATGATGATCTAGCAACGTATAGAATGTTTAAGATTACACAGTTAAGATTAGGAAGAATTACTGAGAGACAGCAAATGTAACATTTGTATTAAATGTATTTTTAAATATTTTTAAAAGCACAAATTATAAAATTATGAATATATTTTGACATTTTAAGAAATATAAATGTGTCTAGTCAGATAAATTAATCATATGTTGGAAACAAATCAAAACATAGACCACCTAATAGCACCTTAATTTATATATTTTAAACAAAACTAAATATACAATTACTATTGAGCATCTCTTAGCTGTTTTAATTTTTTCATATTCATCAAATCTTTAAATGAATATTTCAGGACTTTTATTTACATTTAAAGGATAAGTACATTATGAATTAATTTGAGATTTTATTACACACAATGAAATTGTGTGTTCCTGTTTTAAACATGTAGGAGCATTTGAATTATAGTTAAACACAAAAAATGTGGCTATGGCATTCTTTTAATGCAACTTTATCCATTTCCTCCTAAAAGTCTGTAAATCCCTGAAAGCAAAAAGTTACATCTTTTATTCCGGTTGGCATTTTAGCTTGAGGCAGTTGAGTGAAACAGACGTAAAATTACATAAGTTCACTACTGGTGAGATTCCAGTAAGTGCTGTTGACTTGTAGGCTGTCTAATGTCAGTATACATCTAATGTATAATTATATGAAAAGACAGAATGGCCCATGAAACTGGGTTCTACAGGTCTTCTTTCATGCAAAGATTGTATTAAGTATACACTGTGTATTTTCAAGAAACATGCTTTTTATGTAATGTTGGTTAAAGGCTCTAGTTTTGTTTATACTGCATATGCTATACAGAATGAGTCTTTCACTTTACGGTTCACTTCATTCATGTCACATGCAAATCTGTTAATTATTGTTTTTTTTAATCAAAGGCTAGAGTAAAGCACTACTGGCTTGTGATCATATTTTTTTGTAATTGTATTGCTGTTGTTTGGTACCTCCTGATGTTATGTTGTGATAATTAGGGATTATTTTCTGTATGTTTACACACACACACACACACACACACAAATATATATAAGTTAGCTTAGTGGTCATCAAAAGTTAACCCTTTCAAACTCCTTTGCCACTGTTGGGCCCCTGAGCAACCCCCTGTTGTAGTTTGCTTTGGATTAAGGCATCTGTAATGTGATCATTTTCTTAGTTTGTTCATCAGGGGTAAATCATGAAATCTGTTACTTTGAAAAAATGACCAAGAAAAGAATATTAGTCTAATTATTAGACTTTATGACTTGATAAAATATACAAGCTGTTGATTTTAAAGACCTCAAAGAATAAAATAAGAAAACAAACTTGTAAAGTATGTGTACCGTTGAATTACAATTAATATACAGAAGACACTATACTAATCTAGACAAAACCTAATGGGGATTGAGATTAAATGAAGGGCTGTGTCTCATTCCGCATAAATGCCAACGCTAGTATTTTTATACTAGTAGTTTTATTATACACAGAAAATGTCATTGAGTACACTACCTAGGGTTATAGGATGATACTGTTCCACGGAATGTACGTCTGACGCTATTTATTCCTACTCAAATATTTACTTCATTGCTCATTTAACACTTAACAGTTGATTACATATTATATTAAATTATATCATTAAAATGTATATCGCCTAAAACGGGACTTTAACGAGATTAGTGAGGAGCTAGCTGTAGTAGCTCTGGTCTACTGGATTAGTGGCTAAATCAGGCATGAATGAGTGATTGATGTTCAGACTGCAACACACACACACACACACTCTCTCTCTCTCACACACACACACACACACCTTACAGCCTGTGAGAGGGAAGCTCGTTTCTCTGCTCGCTAACACGCGTATCTATTTACTTACGCTTTTGCACCCTTGACATGGCAAAGGGAAACGACAAGTCAGCCACCAGCTGCTGGAAGAAACAGGTTGATAATATAAAGAAGATTTTCGAGTTTAAGGAGATCCTGGGAACGTGAGTCTTAAACGCCTACACATTAGATAAACACATCGTGTTTTAGTTTTCACTTGTGGAGGGATTTCACTTCTGGGATATTTAGGTGTCAAGTTATGTTTCGTTAAAGCCACTTTTCATTGTAAAGAATTTATCGTGACGTCAGTTCAGTTACACACTTGAGGAATGTCGGGCTACAAACCCCCTCAGCTGAATCGAGACCGATACCAGGTCAAATACACGTTTATTTATTGTTTCACTTCGGTTTCTAAAGGACATAATAAGCACGACAATTACACAACGCTCCATGTACACGTGATGGACACACATGTCTTTAAATATGTGATGTATATATTTCTAGGTAGTGTTGTTCTGCAAATATAAATACAATCTGATGCTGGAATACATCCAGATCAGTCCATGAAATTGTACTAACATATTCACACATGCATAACTTAGTCAGTGTATTTTAAATGTGAATATTTGAATATCCACTATTTGAAACAGAAGTGTTTCCTGAAGTTCTCACAGATGACCAGAGAAGATGGACCTCAGTATGTCAGGACTTGTTTAAGCCTAAGCAGGATGTTGTCGAAGATGTTGGTCAGTCGAGTATCGATGTCTACGTCCCTACCGTTCATCAACTGACTGTACCCCAACATGTTCTCCTGACCATTGGAACAGTAGCGGGCTGCTATCATAAACCTACGGCTTGTGGACGAATAAGTAAAGAACATTTTAAAAATAAGAACATAACAGTCAAATTGAGAGTTCATACTGATGACCATATAAACCGAACAACCGACAGTTTAAAAATGTCCAAAAGTTAGTGGATCAGTTTGGAAATAAACTCTGAATGTTCTAACCCACTTCACCAGTCATCCATGCAACCTTAATATGTCATTGTACGAGACCAAAGACCAAGAATTTGTGCAATTTGGAAATTGGCTCTAGGTAACAAGCTTTAGGGCATCAGTAATGACTGGTAACTTTGTTAATCTGGCAAACCAGTGACCTTTGTTGCTATATTTCAAGCTTATAGACTAGGAATAAATAGGGAGTATATGAGTCCAGGAGTCCGTACTCTATATGTCTGCATGTATATAGAGTAAGAGTTTACAAGACTCTACATTTCTGTTAAGGTTGAATCACTAATTATTACTGTACATTATATTATTTGTTCATGGGTGACCAAAACAGTGAGTTTTGCACGCATTTAATGTATCATGATCTTACTAGGTACATAAATGTGGTATTTGGTTAGTATTTGGTTAGATGTGTCCCCATTTATAATAGATTTCTGTTATCTGTAAGTAAATAAAGAGGGCCGTTCATTGTTATTACCAGTTGCTGTAAAAAAGAACCCATCAGCCACCGGGGAAGTGGCTGGTCTGATGTAGCCTAGCTGGTTTTTGTGTTTCTGCTACGACGGTGGTAAATCTTGCAGCAGGGAGGAATGCATTCAGGTAATAGGCTGATAGTGAAATCTCAATCTCAGTTCTGCTATGTAGTTGCTCCAAAGCAAAATTTTTGCCAATAACCTTCAAAAGTCCATGTACTGTGCACTATGATGTGAAATTCGTAGTTCTTTTCCCAAAACCTGGCAAAGCTATTAAGAAGAGTGATAAAAATGTAATTTGTTCATTGTATAAGGTGTGATTTGTTCTCTTATTTATTTAATCACATGTTTATTAAAACAACTTGGTTGTGTGGCTCCAAGACTACCAGGTAGATCACAAAGCCAGGTTGGTTAGAAGCTACTCATCAGATAGGGGTTTGGTAGTGTTAAATAGGGCCACAACCCAATTTTGGAGACTATATGCACCAAAACCAAAATTCTGGTTTCTTATCAGAATCAGAATCGTTTATTTGGCCAAGTATGTCACACATACAAGGAATTTGTTTTGGTGAGGCACACATGTATGACACGGAACATAACATGAACACTAAATAGAATAAGAGTAAAAGTAATAAGAGTAATAAAATAATAAAAGGCTGGGAAAGGTGCTAATGAGTGTACTGATGCTTTCCTGATATATTAAAAACTGTGCTTTTATATTAGGATGTTGTTCACATAAGTGAGTAGACGTATATTATAGAACTATTATTATTATTTATTAAAAGCTGCTTTACTTTAGCTCGTATGAAAAGCCCTGCTATTTTCAACTAGAGATTGTTTCCCCGTTGTTACTATTGTTATCTTGTTTATATTATTTTATCATTTTTTGTTGTGGCTTTGATGGTCATTTTTCGCTTTTCTTTTTAAACTCAGAATCTTCACTTCTATTCTTGGACTGTGTTTGTTTGTACCACATTTATATCCTGTCACTTTATATTGATCCACATCCTCCAGTTGTGTCATCATTTTTAAAGATGGTGGTTTGTGGTCACCAAGCAACAAACATTCAAGGAGAATCTGAAGGATGGTTATATCGAAAATAATATGGAGTCAGGTAGAGAATATTTTAGGGCTTTGTTAAAAATGTTTTTAGTTTTTTTTGTAATTTTATTTTTTGTTTTAAAACTCATATCAGAACAAAATATTGCATGTAAATCTGTATCTAATATGTTTTCGATTCTTCTATAGTTCAGTATTTGTTTTTAACTGTTAAATGAAAGAATTGTATTTTGGAAATGCTTTTGTTTAGTCTTTTCAGATTTAAGGATGTTTATGTAGCTGCAGCACCAGTTGCAGCCTGCGTGACTATAGAAAAAAAGGTGTCAAGACCCAGAAAAAATGAAGAAGAAAAAAACTGAACCGAGTTAACAAACACACATTCCAAGCACTTTCAGTATTTATTACAACTGTGTTGATGGATGAAAGGCTTTGGTGGTAGGATTAGAAACTTCAGAGGATTCTAACAGTTTTTTTAAACCTTACATATTACCAAAACTTACTGTTCATTTGTCTAAATTTAATCTGTGGCTAAATCTGGTGCTGAATTATTTGCGTCGCTATACTGAATAGGGATTATGTCCGGTGGATTTCCAATCCCTTACATAAGGTTCTGTTAATGCTTCTTACACAAGGTACTGTACTTTGCATAACTAAATAACTGTTAATAAGAACTATATCACTTAACTTTCAATCATTGCTCTGGTGACTAACAAAAACCTATTTACAATTAAGGACTAACATTCTATCAGTGCCATGTTGGAACAAGTGTAATCAGTTGTGATCCAGTAAGAGAATTTTCTGTAATCATAGGTATGTTATGGCTGCCAGTGCCATTGTAGCGCAGCAGATGATGTATCATGAGTAAGGGAATGTTTGAGGACCTGTGATGGATTGTGTTTAGCTATTTTCTTGTTGCAAATTCAAGTGTTTAGAAAAAATTTTTCTTAATATTTTGCCAGTGATTTGTAAGATTTAAGAATATTTGAAATATTGTATTAAACTTATTTAGTACAGTATGATTAAAAAAAAACATTTGTTTGGTTGTATTATACATGACAGTATAAACCTGAGATTTGTCATGCACTGTCTGATCAGTTTCATTCTGTGTAATGTACAGTTTACCTTAAGGAAAGCTAGGAAGGGCTTTACATTGTAATTTGTAGCATATGAGTTAAGTCTTTTTGTCCTTTTGCATATTCTCTCATATTTTTTTTCCAGTGGCTTCCGGTTCTTTTCACAATCCAGAAACATGCAACTGGTACCCAGTGCGATTTAATACTGCTTCCATGTTTGGATAAATTGGAAGGATTGTTTCAGGAAGTGAATCCAGTGTAAATACTATACCACATTTATAATGCAGATTACAATCTGCTGTGACTTTCAACAGAAGCAGATAAAAGAAGTATTTTGACTTATATTTTTTAAATTGTAATACAGCTTATTCTCTACTTCATGTGCAGAATAGCTATATATTTATTCATATCGTCACTTGTATGCTCATGGTCAGTTGTCCATCTACATTTGGCCTTATACTGTTATACACACTTCAAGTTCATTTAGGTGTTAATCGATATTTAATTTACTAATTGGGAATGAATGAACCAAGCAGTGACCTTTAGTTTGGTCCTGCTTGAACTAGTGATCTTGTGTGTAGTGAAGTGTGGATGTTTCATTGTATGGTGTGAGGGATTACTGAGGATTTACAGTCTGAAAAGCTTTACACACTGGAGATAATTTAAGAACCCACTGTCATTCCCTGATTAAACTCACTGGATAACAATATGTCAGTGAAGAGCCAGAGCAAATTAACAGTAAATAGACTGGCAAACTAATAAGAGATGTGGTTTGGACAGCAGTTTTAAGATAGATTGGTATACATTCTACACGTCTCTGGACTGTACTTGTGTACCGAATATGGCCAGTATATGTTTGTCCTGGTTCTAGCTTTAAATCTAATGATCAAGGTGACCCAGTGCTTCCAAAATATCTTTATAATGAATTGCTGGACCCAAAGGCATTACCTTGTACTCACATAGGGCAAATAATGGCACATTTAGTTTGTCCCCCCCCCCTTTACCTGATTCTGACTGGATGTTGGTACTGCACATGTTCAGCAAGATGAACATGATGGCCTGCTGCTACATTCAAAAGCATAATTCATCAGAAGTGATGAATGCTTTGTGTATGAATTTGCACAGAATTAGAAAGTAATCTATCCTTGGCTAGCTTGACATTAAACTTAACAACATTTTGATTTACTTCATATTATTTGATTTAGTAATAATACACCCTTTTCACTATAAGCCATAAACATAAAGTGTGCGATGTGTTTGAGCTCGTAGTTTTGACTTCCTGATCCATTTCTGTATGAGAAATGACTAAAGATATTATTGAGTATTAGGGTTGTGGATCAATTTTACTTGGTAAAATATTAAGTACAGAGGTGTGTCCTCTTGAGAAGTATCTTGATAACTTTCTCTACTTTAGTGACTTTCTTTCAATTTGTCACCCAAATGAACGTGTGTATTGGCATATTAAGATCCCCTTCCCCCCTTTTTTTCTAAAGCCAATTTAATTGCTTTTTTTTCAGAGGAGCGTTTTCAGAAGTGGTTCTTGCTCAGGAGAGGACCTCCGGAAAGATGTATGCTGTTAAATGCATTCCTAAGAAAGCTCTGAAGGGTAAAGAAAGCAGCATCGAGAATGAAATTGCTGTACTCAGGAAGTGAGTAGTCAACAAACACATCTCTGCATGAAACAGACATTGAGGAAAAACTAACTGTGCCTTTCTTTATCAATACAAACACACGATAAAAAAAATATATAAAAAAAGTAAACTGTTGAAACACATTATTTTTACTGCTTGCTAATATTGTGGGCTATAATATTGTGAGTGAGTGAGTAATGTACAACATATTATTGCATTATTTTTAAGGGGCCTGCATTACTAGCAACTATTCATATCACAGACTGCATATGTGAATACTAAACATATTGACCCTGACGTGAGCTTAGTGTTGCCTTAGGTTTATTAGTGGTATCAAACAAACCATCTAATGTAGTAGAGTTAGAAGCGATTTGTTTTTCCAAGGACTTGATAGGGAATAATTGAGCCGAGTTTCAGCCTTGTAGCAGTTTGGAAAGTGGGGGATTTAGTTATGAATGAGTGAGAGAGCTTTAAAAATGCCATTTTGTCTCATGTTCAACTGAGTTTGCTTACTGTGCTTACAAGCCATTATGGCCATGTTTAAGGCATTACACAGTTTTAATCAATACTTGACACACAGTGATGTTTTACAATTGCTATGGGATGCTATTGGTTGAACGGCGACTAAATGTGGTCCACTGTGGTATAAAATAAATGGTCCGAATTTGTTTCAACGCTCCTGTGGGAGCCAGATGAGTCAGACGGTCGTCTCACCAACCTGCTTCTACTTAATAACCTTCAGTGTATACATGAAGAATAGCTGCTTTCAACTAACTGTCAAATGCAAATAAATCTCATCAGCTGCACACCACAGTATGTATGTAGTGCTTTTGGGGGGAGGGCTGGGGTACAGCACAGCAGCAGGAAAATCTGACCATGTCTATTCTATTATTACCTGTGCAGTGTTCCCTCCCACACTAAGCCAATCTTCCTCTCTTATAAGTGACACATGCAACCCCCTCGGCAACCCTCACTATTCTGCACACGTTTGTCCAAGTCCAACCTGATGGTTGTCATGGTAAAAAAAAAAAAAAGAGTAGGGCTGGATATGATGAGGAAAGGGTGTTGTGCAGAAAGCTGAGGATGATCAGCTCCTTATTTGGGGCTGTAGGGATACAACACAGCCACAAATGTTTATGTTCCCTGTCAATTTTAATATTCAAGGGCTTGTTTGCTAAGAAAACAATGGAAACGCTGTAACAGTAGTGTGCTGTAATCTGTTCTGATCCAGTGCAGCACTTAAACAGGTCTGATGTTTTTAAATGAACAACTGTGATGAACAGTAAACTCAGAAATCGGTTACGTTCCTGTAAATGGGGTAGAGATTTTCAAATAGACAAATTTTGGTCAACAAATGCATATACATGCTTATTTTTAGAGTTCAATTTGCAGACTTAGTATAACCTTTAAGTTGATTTCAAACTTAGAAGTGTAAAATATGAATGTTTCTCTTGAATGTATATATCATTTTTGGTCACGCTTTGGTGGTTGTAAAGATATGGCTAGTCTGTGTGTTTCAAATCAAAATCAAATCAAATCAATCAAATCAAAGTTTATTTGTCACATACATAGTTATACACAGTACAACCGGCAGTGAAATGCTTTATAACTACTCC
>JAOUQU010197118.1:0-14229 GCA_028566735.1 Ammoglanis amapaensis | reverse complement strand
ACACACACACACACACACACACACACACACACACACACACACACACACACACACACACACACACACACAGACAAGAATGTGAAACCCAGGTGAAGTTTTGAAGTGGCCTATTCAAAGTTCGGACTGGAACCGATAAATATGTTGCGGCAAGTCCTGAAAACGAATGAATTTGCCTTCCCGGCAACATCAACAGCAACAATGCAGATAAAATCTACAAATATAAATTAGTTTTAAAAAATAACAACATAGAATTTCTACAATCATTTAGAACAGTGGTTTGGCGGCACGGTGACTGGGTGGGTTTACAAGTGTCACCCCAGAGCAAAAAAAAAGGAACTGGCTTTATTTTCCAAGTTAAGTGGTCCGGAATTCTTCCGTGTTCAACCCAAACTGTGCATCAAAACACACACTAGAGGGCAGGAGCGAGCACACGTGTCCGGTGCAGTGAGCTGAGCAGCCTTAGCCACGGCTCCCGGTGAGCAGTTCGGTGCCATCCCGATCAGAAGTTTACCCCACCACAGTGTACCTTATAAATCTAACACAGAAAGTGTATTTTTAGGAGTATTAACACAGAAAGTATTAATTTATTAATATTAATATCGCACTGCTTGGATGTACAAACAATGCGAAGTGTTTGACGAGCATCAAAAGGCCAAACTTGGCAAAATAAACTGGATTAAAGGGAAGCAGAGGGGCAGAAGTTTGGTTCAGTGCCAGCCGCCTCTAATGAGCAGAATCAACATGTATTAATTCCGATCTTGCGCCGAGCGGACAGATGTCGGAGTCGAGAGCAGGCTGTAGAGCAGCTACATTTCAGATGATTAAGTTATTGCGGGATGCAGCGTAACCGACGAGTCCTTTTACATCTGCTCATTAAACAGACACTTTAGATTTAGATTTACTTACAATCATTCATTTATTTGTAGCCAAATACATTCTACTTCCTCTCCCGCTGAAGCCGAATCCCTGCGCCCGTTGTGGAGAGCCGGAATGGCAAAACGTCCCCCCAGATAGATAGCACAAGCTGAGTTTATATGCTGACCAGTCATAAAGACTCCCAGCCTCGTATTCCATGTATTCAAATCAAATAATCAAAATCGCATAAAATAATTGTAACTTGTCTCCAATCGCTGACTTTCTCTTGAACCATTTAAAAATCTTTCAATGTTCATTTACAAAGCCAACAGGACCCCCGAGAATGCCATTGACATGCCAGGACAATAACACAGACCACCTGCCGGGCTCAACTCTTGTTTGTTGGGAAAACTCTATGACACTCGTTTCATTATTTACTTGCATGACGATACCATCGCCAACGTTCAGTCAGTAGGGACAGTGTAGCCTAGTGGGTAGAGCGTTGGGCTATGAACCCAGAGGTTGAGGGTTCAAATCCAGAGGTTGAGGGTCCAGGCTCTACTACACAGCCACTGTTGGGTCCTTGAGCAAGACCCTTAACCCCGTCTGCTCCAGGGCCGTACGTTGGCTGACCCTGTAATAGCGCTATGACCCCAACTTCCAGACAAGTTGGGATATGCGAAGAGAAACATTTCGTTGTACATCTGTATATGTGTAATGACAAATAAAATTTGAAATTGAATTTGAATTTGAGGTAAACAAGAACAAAACAGCGTTCGTGTGTTCATTCCTCCGATTTTGATTGTTTCCTTGACATCCCGCTGTCGTCCGGCTCTGCCACCGAATCCAGGTAACTCCATGTCCTGAGATTCCTTTCAGAAGCTTTATTAATATCCGAGGCAGGAAATGCACATGTGGGACGAGATAGATCGCATTCTGGACTAAATGTCAGCGACTATAATTAGGCTGCATTCAGTGCAGACGCTGCAGTTCCTTCCATTTCCAACCGAGCTCAGTTGAGTTCCTGTGCTGTAGTCACCTACAATTAAAACTTAAGTAACGAACAAGATGAAATATGTCCTTTTGCTCAAAGCAAATCTTGTGTGTTATTATAAATCACATTATTATGTATTAACTACCTACTTTTGGAGCAACCACAACTAATTCATTCGAATTATTCAACCCAATGGTCAAATTCATAGTCTTCGGATCCTGCCGACAGACCTTCTATCAACATCTGTATCATCTACAGTAGACAGTCTGAGCGATTCTACCTGGAGTTTCAAGCCTTTTTTCACAACCATCACAGCCACGACATTTCTGTTTCCAGAGATGCTTTCCAGAAGATTTAATAATGTACCCGTGTGTTTGGGGCCATTTATTTAAAAAAAGGCACTAATGTTTTGATAGGTCAGTCATTGCTTTCAGATCAGAAGACCCGTCTTACAACATTCCAGTTTATCTCGGAGATTGTTAAGGTCACTAATGCTTTTTGTAGACCAACTTGTTAAACCAGGTCTTTGTGAACTTTGTGAGGAGCACCGTCCCTTTACCAAACATCTCCCACAATAACGAAAACTTGTTATGCATTATTTTTAAATGTTCTGTAGAAGACTTTTTCACAATAAGAGTTCAGGAAAATATACCGTGAACTTTTACAGTAGAACAGTAGAACATGAAAGTTCACAGCACTGTTAAAACTGTTTCATCTAAAAAATAAAAATCTACACAGTTCTACTATCAACTTTTACGGTTGTTTGGCTATTTGATAGTTTTACTGTCAATGTTCCCAGTTTCCCATTTGCCCGTTCAGTCTGCATATTACTGAGAAGTGTACATAACTCTTAATAACAGCTAGGCACCTTATAGTTGCCTCACTAAAAAACTTCTGCATGAAAGATTATCTCCAGTAGCCAAACTTCTGTAACCCCCCACCCCCCCGAGCAGTGCGTCCATGCACAGAGCGAATGATGGATCCCAGAACCTCTGCCAGTGCCAAGATGGCGTCACGATTGTGCAAGCCATGCGTCTCCGTGATAAAACACGTGGCTTGTGGAAGCCTTGTGGTAACAGCTTGAAGAACTGGAGATACATTAAGCGCTCGGGTCTTGTGATTAAAATTGAAGGGAACATCTGCCGTCCCGAACGCTCCACACGGCATCGCTAATGTGTTCGGATTCTGAAATCTGGGTGAAGTCGGTTATTTAGGCCTGGTTAAATTAGTTCGACTGAGAAGGTGCTCGCTTGTGTACGCATGTGTGTATTCTGAGACTGAAACAAAGACATAATAATGGGTTATGTTACTGTGGTCAGGGGCCTGTGATTTGCTCCAAAGGCTAATCATGGCTCCAGAAACGACCGCGCTACAGACATGGTGTTGCAAAACCCGTTGGCTGTGTTTTAAAGATAAGTTACAGACTCGAGAAGATAAACCCGGATATAAAATGGTCTTTTATGGCCCCCTGCTGTCTAAAAAAAGAACAAATATTGACTTTAAAGTTGCAATTCCACGACTTCAAAACCTGCTTTGGACTTTTAGCATTTAGCAGCATGCTAGCTTTTGAGTGTTGATATTAAACAGGCTGTTCACAATGCCATCAGCTATAGTGGGATCGATGTTCTAGGAAAGTGGTTCTAGTGGTTAAAGGAGAGATCTAGGAAAGATGTTCTAGTGGTTGAAGGTTTGGGCAGCCGATGGGTTTCCTGTTTTATCATGGTGATAAAAATCAAGTACAAAGCAACCTGTATGAAGAAGTGGTTTAATCAATTTGGTGTGAAAGAACAGAACTGGCACCAACAGAGTTCTGACCTCAAGACCTCTTTTATAAACGTAAATGGACCGAATCCACCAAATCATCATCAGCAACAGCAACATCAAAATTATTGGCAGTTCAAGCCACAGTAGCTCTTTAGTTTGAACCGTTCCAGATGCTGTAATCTTAATTTATTTCAACTGTAAATCCGCCCAAAGTTTAATCTGGTTACTTGACCGCATCTGTACTGTTTAGAAGAGTCATCTAGTCATAATAATTGTACCCTTATCAAAGTCACCCTGGTCTCATCTGCAGCTCTATGAGGTCTTTGTATGGATTCAGTCCATACAGGCCATTTGTTGTCGCAGCATAAGAAGCTTGTTTTTAATTACATTTAAGCACATGGTGTAAAGACAATCGTTAGACGCCGGAATCGAATTTACAAACAATTTTCACTTGATTAGAACTGGCACACCATGATATCTAGCTCGTTAAAGCCATAGGGTAAGACTTTTTAATCACCTAATCAAGGTTGCAAAGTGATATCAAGTCAGCACTTTTGCCTCGGTTATGGGGCAGGTGGGGGTGGATGTGGTAGTATTCCAATGGCTATACCAGGTTCTCAGAGCTTACAGACGAGTTGTATTTATAGACAACTTTATTATAGATACTTTATTATAGTTTTATTATAGATTTGTTTTGTTGTTGTTATTATTTTTCAGAGCTGTACATTATTTACTAAGATGGTGTAGCCTACGGCACGGTAATTTATTCTATTATTTTTTATTGACCCACGTCAGGTTTACCAGGTTTAGATGGTTCGGTGTCATATAAAAACATGTACCACCTGTACACTGATGCCTCTCAGTTACTGGGTATGGAAGACAAAGTAATTTCGAGCATCCACAGCAATTTCGAGCAAAATATTAATATCAGAGAGTTTGTTTGTCATAACTTTGCACTGTTTGTATCTTTTCCCTGCTTTATATTTAATGGCTTAGTGCTTAATGTACTGGGATACAGAGCAAAATAGAAAAAGAGTAGAAGCCCCACTACCACCAAGTTGTGCTGAAACTATAAGTGACGTGGACGTGCTGCTATAAAACTGGAGTGGAAAAGGTGACGTTTGTCGCCATCTAGTGTTTACAGCTGAAACTACAGGACGATAAACAATCATGTAGCCCCGCCCACTCTTCGCGTCACACACTCGTGGCGTGTGTGACGTTGCAGCAGGTATGACTGGTTTAGTGGAGCTTGTTAAACTTTAACTTTGATCATTTGGTGTTTGATTTCTCAAGCATAAAGTCACAATGAGGCTTCCAGTGGTGTTACTGATCTGCCTGAGTCAAATTACAGGAGTTATTGGTAAGTTATTACTATATATGTATATATTTAAACAATTTTACCATTAAACATAAGTGCCAGGTAATTGTTTTACAGCTCTTATTACCTGGATATTTATGTGCCATTGTCGAACAGGTTGGTTTAGTCGGATCCCTTTGTCATACTAATTTATCAAAGAATTTATCATATAAAAAACAACCTGTTTTTGTAAATAGTTTTATTGGTGGCTGCAAATATTTAATGGGTTAAATATATTAAACCGGTTACAGATGGAAATTTAGTAGTAAATTTAAGTTTAATATTGAACTTTTTTTGTGTAAATAATTTTCTTTACATTTTTAAATGCTGACTGTTTAGGTTAACGAGTTAATATCGAACCGATTGTTTATTCATGTTGCTTTTTTATTATATGGTTGCGAGTGGGGATTATTTGTTTAACTAATAACAACGGATTGTTTATTTCTGTTGTTTTTGGTTTTATTGTTTGTTTATATGATGATTTTATTGCCCCCTGGCGGAGCTTAAAGGGTTAAACATGAAAGTGGCTCCGCCTACTGGTTTCCTAAACACGGAAGTGTTTGACGTGGTGATCAGAAGAACTTAGTTGTTGTTTTGCGGGATTGTTGTTGTTAGTGTTGTTGTTGTTGTTGTTGTTGTTGTTGTTGTTGTTGTTGTTGTGTGTTAGGAGTTGGTCACGATGCGGTTATCGGTTCTGATTATGGCGTGTTGGTGCATTTGTGAAGGTAAAACATGTTCTAATCTCACATCTTGTACGTGTGACTGAGTCCCAGCACGTATTTACGTTTATAATAACATAACAGACGCTTTTATTCACAGACTCACTGAATCGTAGCTCAGGGGCCTTGCTCAGGGGCCCAACATGCTCGATTTGTAGTGGGGCTTGATTAGTAAGTCAAGAGCCTGAAGCACGAGGCTCCTATTGCTCATAATGTCTCATTATAAGCTCACAATGTCATTCATTATTGATATATAACACACTACACAGTCCTGGGTGTGTGTGTCAGGAGTTGGCATGTTCTTCCCGTGTCTGTCTGGGTTCCCTCCCACGATCCAAAGACATTCAAGTGAGCCAAATGTAAAAGGCAACAAAAAATGGTCCATTACTGTGTTTGATATTAAATCTTCTGTAACCATTAACAGTCCTCTCTTGTATATATATATATATAATTCATAAATAAATAAAAAGTAATAAACGTTGTGCACCATTTTTAGTGTGTTTTACTAATTGTTGGGTCTTGGCTGATTCGGTTCCGAGTTCCCCGAGGTTAGACATGTTTCTCCCTAGTGATAACATGATTGGTGTAAAGCACAGTCTTGTGGTGGTAGGTTTTTGTTCTTGTATCTGTTTAAACGAGACACTTTAATGCTGGGATCATGCGGGCGCTGTGCTTGTGTTTTCATGTTTAAAAAGCTTAGTCAGATAGACTTTCTCGTGTTCTTGGCTGTTTTTTGATTTTGGAATGTTTTTTTTTCCAGGTGCCCCGTTCCAAGAGCACGACGGCGAGCTGTCGGTTAAACATGAGAATCTGGGCCCTGAAACAGGTGGATCAGCTCCAAATGAGAAAGATGATAAAGGTGCAGATGAGAACACCGTTATCATAGATTCAGTCAACCTAAAACCTGGTGATGAGGATCCGGCGCCAAAAATTCAGCCGGCTTCAGGGAAAGATGATGTAAACGAAAACAGCTCAGAAAAGCAGGACCACTCACTCACCAACGAAGAGGAAAAAGGACAAACCCAGGACCAGCAGGTAGACGACAAAAACCAATCCCAGAACCCAACAGAAGATCAAAAGAAAGAGCAAGAGAATGCAGACAAAAACCAATCCCAGAACCCAACAGAAGATCAAAAGAAAGAGCAAGAGAATGCAGACAAAGACCAATCCCAGAACCCAACAGAAGATCAAAAGAAAGAGCAAGAGGATGATGATGATTACTCACCAACTGACCCAGATCAAAAGAATGATGGTGTGGAGAGCTTGGAGGAACCTACAGAAAAACCCAAAACAATCGAATCTAACAATAATTTTGAAGATTTTGAGGATCATCGATTCGATGACGAAAGTGATTCCGAACGTGAGATTGAGATAAAGGAGGAAATATTTATCCCCTCACAGGAGGAGGAGAGTAGCCACTTCTTTGCTTACCTGGTTTTCACGGCCATCCTGGTGGCTGTTCTGTACATCGGCTACCACAACAAGCGCAAGGTGGGTGTTCCGGCACGAACCAGAACCTGTGCATTCTGAAATATACTCTGTGTAACACTCGTCTCGCTTTGTTTTTAGATCATAGCTTACGTTCTCGAGGGCAAAAAGTCCAGGGGCCAACGGAGACCAAAATCCTCTGATTATCAGAGACTAGATCAGCATGTGAGTATTTATCTAAACGAATGTAAACGACATTGGATTAAGGGCCAAAGGAAATTAGTCTTACCTGGGTCACGGTTTTAACCAAGTTCTTACCGACTTTGATTTCCTTCTGTGTTTCAGTGAAGACCTGCAGTGTAGCTTCACCGGCGGGATCAGCGGTGAACATCCCGTGACCTGATTGTTGTTTTCAGCAGGGTTCGAGCATAAAATGATGTCTACAATTCTTACTATCTTAAACTGCTTCTTCTTTATTTGTCTGACCCGAGTCCAGTGGTTTGTGTTTGTTTTATGTCCGTATGTCTGATTTGAGTTACATAATAATGCTTAGCACAGTTCTGAAAGACTGGCAGTTAATAATAATAGTTAATGGCAGTTTGCAGTATGTGTTTGCTGTGTAGTCCAGGCTGTTTGTTTAAAGAACTGTGCCGGGTTAATAGAGGCGACGTCTTAACACAGGCGGCTGCAGGGCATTTAAATAAAAGTACTTTAGAATGTTTATAAGTGCAACAAATAATCCGATCAAGTAAATCTGAATAAATCATTTATTAGACAACCATCGAGGTGGCTGGCATCTATAGCTCTATATTAGCACAATCTTTATAATACAATATTATATTATGACAAAATACTGGTCAGGATTGTGTTAACACAGTCTATATTAAAAATAACTGTGCTGACACCTCCACCACTAGCAGTTATTCGATCGTTTTGAATATGTAAAGACTTAAACTCAGGGTTTGATGGCGTCTGTTTGACTTTATGAAGTTATAACCGTACACAGGCTAGGCTGCGGCAACGTGCATTACCACTATAGTTTGGAAACCTGATGAAGTGAATGTAAATGAACCCCGACTGTAAAGTTTTCTGTGGTGTTGGTAACACACGCATGAGTTCAGGTGTCTTTTGTGTTTTTCAGTTTTGTGTCACTATGTAATTAGAATCTGTATTGAGAAGAACCAAAGCGTTGCCTAAACTCAACTGCTGGTACACAACCTCCAATCCTATAAAGAAATGTAGCCCAACAAAGCATGTGAAATGTTCTGGATTATTATGTATTGGTTAATGTTCTGACTGATTGTTATTTTAGAACTGCTTTCAAATACCACGTGAATAAGGATTAACCGTAGATTATTAGCAATATGCTTCAGACAAGTAATGTGTCTGGATGAAATGCTTTCTTTCTGTACTATTTATTGTGTGGGTTTGCCTTATTTCTTCTGCTGGCTTGAAAGAAAATGTCTTGTGATTGTACAGAACAAACTTTGTCGCTGGCAGTCTGCTTAACCAATGAAGGACCGAGATGATAATCCTGACAAATAAAAGTTTAAGTTTAATTTAAAACCAGTTTTTGTTTGTGTCAGGGATGACTGATAAGGCTCGACAAATAAAATGTGCCGACTTGGTAAAGTTCCTAAATATCCTAAATCATTTAATGGAGTAAATGTTACTGGTTTTGTTGCTCAGATTCAGGACTGGGGTTTAAGTTCATCTGGTGGTGTGTTTTTTTTCTTTTTCAATGCATATGCATGGTGTTACAGTCTTTTAATTTAAAGGAACTTTTTGTGTTGTTTTTGTATGAGGTGATTTTTATTTAAAGATTTATGATTTGCCTGAACAGATTTAGTTTTTGCAGTGTTTTGGTAGTTTGCCATGAGGAAGTCCTAATGCTGGAGATAAAATTGCTTGTGCCAAAATCCCGCGTGTCGCTTAAAGAATGTGCTGGAACATGTTTGGTTGAGACTTTAGCATCACACGAATGAATCATATAATCGAAATCTGTATTGATTTTTTTCTTCTTCGTCGATTATTACTGTCACTTCAGTCTAAGAGCTTTTTAAAATAAATAAAATAAAATCAGTTTTCATGTCTCGAATCTGCAGCATTTTGTTCCTGTTTGGGTGCATAAATATTTCCTGTATTTTACACACAAAGCCCTCAGAGATTTGTATTGTCATGACTTTTGCTCTGCTTCGCCCTGCCCGAATTACAAACATAGCTTCCATTATGTTAAACGAAAGAACTTACATTCTCGTGGTTGTTACTAAATTCCACATCATATTATTTAAGGTGTTTTTTTTTTCTGCTTATAGTCGCCTACAACAAAAGGCACCGTACAAAGCAATAATTATACGTAATAAATAAATAAAATCAATGCATATTTTAATGTCCTACATGAGCAAAACACGGAACATTAGTTAATTAAAGTAAATTTACATATACAGAACAACAAAATGTTTCTCTTTGCATATCCCAACTTGTCTGGAAGTTGGGGTCAGAGCACAGGGCCAGTCAACGTACGGCGCCCCTGGAGCCCCTGGGGTTAAGTAAGGGTCCACTGCTCAAGCATTTCAGCAGTGGCTGTGTCGCAGAACCTTTTGAGTTCATGGCCCAATGCTCTACCCACTAGGCTACACTGTCCCTAAACAGAAGTGGGATTTGAACCCACACCTCCAGGGGACACGGCCATCCTGACTACTCGTAGGTCTACATCTGATGACTTAATCTAATGGCAGTCATTTCATTTTCATCCATCACTATCGAATAATTTCTCAGTAATAAGCTTAGTTTGCATATTGACACAATAAATGTGCCTTCAAAATATTTAAGCTAAATTTAGCGTTGTAATGAACGTGACCGCCGCCAGAGGGCGACATAAAACGCGTTACGCCTCAACCAGAGCTGTATCTCAAATACCTTAAAACGTTCTACATGAAGTGCACTACGCTAAATACAAGCAACGCCATATTTAGTGCACTCGTGTTCTAAAATCGACGAATTTGGAACACGGCGTATCCTTGTGCGTCTGACGTAGGGTAAAAAAGGAAGCGATGGCGTTTACTAGAGAAATATAATATCGAGTTTGTTTACTACAGTGTTGTATTATTATGGAGACGCTTGTCGAACTTTTTTAAAAACATAAACACTAACTACAGAACGCGTATTAGGCTTTTGAGGTAAGACATTTTGTGGACATAGCTTTTAGCTTAGCTTGAAACGGTAGCTGTGATAATGCTAGCTCATTGCAGCTCGCTTGCTTGCTTATATATTTTAATTATTTTATAATGTAATTTTCCCCTTTGTTGTGTTCCTAATGTTTACCGTGCCCCAGATAGTTGTTATGAAAGTAAATAAAGTGTCCCATTACTGTAGTTCACGGTTTGTCACTCACACTGTCAGACTGCTGTCATTAGGAACGCTGAGTTGAAGTCGGTTTGCATACGGACACTCCGGTTACTTCATTGGGAATCACTATTAAAACCTAACCAAGACCCAGTTCGCCTTCAGAAGAGCTTTGAGCTCCTTGTGTGATGGATTCCACAAGGTGTTTTGAAACTTTACTTATTACTTTAGGTCAGATTCTAATCTAATGACCAAGGAGGCTGTTGGTTAGAGAACTGGGTTTGTTATCAGACGGCTCCCGGTTCGATTCTGATAGCCCTTGAGTGAGACACAGAACCCTTAACCGCTCCCCGGGTGCCGTGGCTAGGGCTGCCCACTACACCAGGTCGGCATGCCGAAGGGATTCCTCATTGCCGTTGCCTTTAGAGAGACCGAGAATAATGGCGATAGGTGTCTGTGATCGTGGTCGTATAATAATTGTACGTTCTGCGTGTTCTTCTCACAGCCGGAGTTCACCTACTGAGTGCGGATGTCTCTACTGACCATGTTGGACTACGGTGACGTGAGCCTGAGCCCGGAGGAGCGGGTACGTGCTCTGACCAAGAAGGGCAGCACGGTGGACGTGAGCATGGCCGTGCCAGCTCGTCGCTACTTCCGCTCTGGCATGGAAATCATACGCATGGCACACGTCTACGCCGAGGAGGGCAACCTAGAGCACGCCTTCGTCCTCTACAACAAATACATCACGTAAGAAAACCTTCGTGGCGAACGTGTGGAGCGAGTTCGCAAAGCGTCTATAAGCGTCTATAAGCGTCTATAAGCGTCTATAAGCATTCCAGGTTCAGACGTAGTTCATGTCCAGCCAAAAAAGAACCTTGCAGACAGCTTGGTTTTAATTTTAATAAAAAATTAATCCTTTAGAGTTATTATAATTATTTTAAGCAACGTTTTATAAACTAATTAAAAATAATCCTCTCATGTTCTGGCTCATTTGTATCCTGACAGAATTTTCATCGAGAAGCTTCCCAAACATCCCGAATATAAATTATCCAACATTCCCGAGAAGAAGGACACCCTTAAGGTATCGCATCTAATCTTCTTGTTCCATAACATTCCTACTCTCTTTATGTCCCGCAAGTCTCAGATCAGATTTTTGTTTTCTTTGACTCCGCGCAGAAACTTAAGGAGGTGGCGTTCCCTCAGGCCGAGGAGCTGAAGAAATGCCTTCTCAAGAGGTTCGAGAAAGAGTACGCGGACTATCTGGTCAAAAAGGTTAGTCACCTCAGCTAATGCTTCAGTCGGGTATCAGAGTCCACCGAACACTGGGGAATAAGGTGGGACAAAACAAACGGTAGATAAACGTTTATTGGACTGCCAAAAGCAAACGACTTTAATGAGTCTTAACCATTCGAGTGCTGGAGGCGGCTGGTACAGAAGAAGTCAACAGCTTGTCTAGAGAGTTCTAAATCACAGCAACGTCTGGAGCACAACGTCTTTTTAACACGTGCTTGTGAGGTGAATTGGAAATAAGAAATTGTCCATGACCGTTAGATAAGACCCTGCACAATTTTACACCCCATTAGAGTCCCAGTTATTAAGCCAGCACAGTTTGGCTTTGGTCAAACTACTCAAATCCATATGTGGACTCGTTTTCCCTGCTATCCCGCTTTCCTCCCTATCAAATTTGAGGATATAATGTTCACACGTTGCCTGATATATCCCACCCATGGACAGGTGCGGAGTTAGGACTCCCAGTGGTCATAATGTTAGGTCTGGTCATGGGGTGTTAGCACCGTGTTTCTTGGCTGTAACTCCTGGCGTGTGTTTGTGTGTGTCAGAGGGAGGAGGACGCAGCCACGGCGCGCCAGCTCTCCCGACAGAAGGAGTTGGAGGCGGAGAAGAAGCGCGTGGCGGAGCTGCAGAGGAGGCACGAGGAGCAGCAGCAGTTCACCGTGTTCGAGGAGATGATCCGGCGACAGGAGCTGGAACGCGAGCGCCAGCGCGTCCTACAGGAGTTCAGCTCACCCGTCTCACCTCCCCAGAACGCACCACTCCTGCCCGGCATCCAGGGTCCACCTCCGCCTTACACCGAGTCTCCCACACCCCCTCAGAGCCCGTCGTATCCATCCAACAATCACACCGGGGCATCCATCACTCCAACCCCGACCTTCGACCGTTCACTTAAACCTAGTTCTCTCAGCCGGTCAGCAAACAGTGAGTCACGTCGAAATAAAGAGGCTTTTTACAAGGCTCCCTCTAGAGGCCTGGAGAAAATATGAGCAGCAGACCAGCAAGCCAACAGCTCGTGTTTGTGTTTTCTTTTCCATCGTGTTCTGCAGGTACCTCTGTGGATGGACTGAGGCAGGTTTCCATTCCCGCTGAGCTCTGCAATAAGTTTTTAAACTTGGCAAACAGCAACACCATGAGAGCCGTAGAGACGTGTGGCATCCTCTGCGGTCGTCTGGTAACACACACACACACACACACACGTATTATCTAAACTCTGTTGCTTTGAACTGGCCTGGTGGCTATACAAGTCCGTGTTAAATCAGAGAGAAGCAAATGTGAATCTTTAAATAATGGTGACTGTAAGGTTTCTATAGAAGACCGTTTGACCATATAATCATTACACAGGGTCATACCAAATAATTCTTGGTTTTTGTGCTCATGTTTACATAGGACATGAGTTCGCATGGGTGGCATGTGACTTTAAACAGGGTTTGAGTCACTGTGCGTTGTGACACATTCACATCATCACCAGTTTGTGACTCAAATCTAGTCGTGTGTGGTTGCCGGATTTAATTCCAACCAGATTACACAACCCTGATTTCACTAGTTTCATTTAAACAGCTGATCATGTGACCTCCCGGGTTGGTTGGAACAAAGACCAACATCCACAACGACCCTTTATGGATCCGATCAGACACCCATGCTGTAGACTTTATGTTCTCTCAATGGGGGTATCGATGAGTTTTGGGTACTCAACAGCAGCCTAAACCTAAACCTCTGACTGTGGGAACTCGGTACAGCTTTGCTACTTTGAATATATGAGTCCATCACCTGAGTCCATGTCCATAACAGTTTAACACTTTAAGTCACCAAATCTTAATGTCTGATCTTATTAGCTTGTGTTATACTGTACAGGTCCAGTCAAAAGTTTGGACACATCTTTTTTTATTTTAGCTTTGATGACAGCTTTGCACATGCATGCTGGGCATTTGTTTACTCCACAATGACGTCCAGTTCATCCCAAATCATATCAACCGGGTTTAGTTCAGAGGATTGTGCAGACACAGCAATCCACGAGCCTCCATCTCGACCAAATAGCTTGTACATAGTCAAGTGCGAGTGCAAGAAAAACTTCGATAGAGAAGGTGTGTCCAAACGTTTTGACTGGTCCAGTAATCAGGAAGTGACATCATGATCGACAGTGGCGATTTGTGCTCCAGAACAGGAACGCTTTCACCATCACACATGTAATAGTGCCTAAGCAGTGTGGCGGCCCCGATTACTGTGATACCGTCAATGAGGAAGAGCTGTTTCTCGTGCAGGACCAGCACAACCTCATCACGCTCGGCTGGATACACGTAAGTCATCAACATGAACGTGTAACGGACTTGAGTCCTGACGTACATTTGACACGTAATAATATTCAACAGCAGAGAATAGAAAACAATTATGATTGTGTATTTTGTAGGGCTGTCCACAACCAAGGATTTTGTTGGTCGACCAGAGGTCGTCATTTACTCCAACTAATCGACTAATAG
>JAOUQU010196902.1:0-14231 GCA_028566735.1 Ammoglanis amapaensis | reverse complement strand
GAGTGTCACGTCTTCCTTTGTGACGCCGTTCAAATTAAAAGTCCCAGAAGTCCTTTGACGAAACGCAGCTTTTTTCTCTTCCTGCGACTAATCGACCAATGGAATTTGGCCGAGTAATAATTTTTTCGGTCGACCAACGAATAATCGATTAATTGCAGTCAGCCCTAATACAAACACAATTATTTTAAATATCAGGTTCACTTTTATCTGACTATGTGTATCCAAATTAATGATTCTGTATTATGAGTGAATATGTGCAAATGATAGCAATCTGTTGATAAAGCTGTAATTATTAATAACGCCTAGCACTGTAGCTTCACCACTGCAGTACCAAGGATCCCACACAGCGATTGATTGATAGAAAAACTTGATGATAAATGAGTAGTCATTTATTCAGTAAATGAAACAGACAGTGGTCACATCAAGGTCATCTGCTTACTCCATTCATAATCATTAGTAATCAATAAAAAAAGATTTTATATAGTCGAAATGCAAACTATTTTTTCACTAATCCATGAAGATGCCTTTAATGAACTTTGCTACTTCAAAAACTGATAGCAGATGCAAACTTCTCCCACTCAACTCAATAATATATAACAGAGTTTTTGGATATTTGTTTATGAAGTAAAGTAGGACATCCAGTGAGTTTTTGAAGGCTTAAACAAATTGGAACAGAAAATACTGGAGTCAGAAAAAAAGACAGAAGGAAAATATAATGTAGAGAAATGTATTTATAAAATCTTAATTATTATTAAAATGCATAAGATTAAAAGAAAAAGATAAGAAAGATGAGCAAAAGCTTAACTTGCCATTTCCCTTCTCCTTACATATTTTACCACAGATTTTGTATCCTCATTATTCTCATGTCTACATAAACGTTTTTGTCAGGTGTTCTTGTTTTATTTTATCTCCCAGAAACATGTAAAATGTGGCTGACTTGCTTTCCTGAGATTTACATATCTGCTTTGTGTCTGATGTTTTTAGGGTGGCACTGAACCCGTCAAAACCCTGATCAAAGTGAAAAGTTATATAAATATATGTGTGTATATATATATATATATAGGTGTTGGAGCAACCATTTCACCATTTCAGCTTTGGAGTGTAAGACATACAGACACACCCTGGGTGAGCCAGCAGTCTAATTATCTCTAATAAATCAGACTTCATGTTTTGAACAAGAAACCATGCAAAATCCATGCAAACAGGACCCGGACCACCACATCTGAGGTTTAAACCCAAGACCATTATGCAGTGAGGTCACATTTCTACCCATTTACCACCAATGTACAGTGAATATCCATCAGTTTGGAACAAAATTAAAACTTTGTTATGTGATTTGCCACAGATGTTAACTGTAGAGTTTGAATAGTCTGCTCATCAACTCCTTAAGTCTTGTTTTGGCAGAATACTATGAGCTCTTACTCTACCGCATGTGTTGTATCTTTTGGTTTAATTTATACCATAATTGTCTTTCTTACTTATTTCCAGTGGCCCTTTCTACCACTGAGTACACTCCAACCTGTTTAGGCCAGGATGATATTACTAGGTGATATGCAATGCCTGTTTTATCTTTTTACTCAACAGACTTGCTATATGACTATGATATAATGTCTGAATTTATGATCTTTTGCAGAGACGGTTATATTCCTAGAACGTTTTTTCATCTCTGTACAAGACTGAGTTTTGCATTGTCCTTTCTTACATCTCTGAAAAAAATCCCTTCTTACCCAGATGACAGGTTCAAAGCTGTGCCAAGCTTATACGATTATAACATTATTGAGGGCACTGAGGTTCTGGGAGCACTTAAAACTCTAGATGTATTTTATATTGCCGCTCTAAGCGGTGCCTTTTATTTCATCGCTTACTTTTATCCTGATATGTCTGTGTAAATCCTTTATTGACTCACATGTGTTTCTTCCTAAACTATGTTAAATCCTTTTTAATTGCAACAAGTAGTTTAATTATAACAATTTAATGAACATGTTTGGGTTTGTATTGCTTATTTGCATTTTTTAAGTTATTTTGTCCTGATTGACGGATGACAATGCAATTTCATCCTTTCAATTACCTCCTTACATTAAATACAACTTGCTCTGATGTACTAGGGTTCTTGGAACTGATGTGATACATTATACTAGTTTAAATGGATATTTGGGTCAATAATAAAATTTCTTTTTTCAATTTTATTTTCTTCTTTGGGGGAGCGGTTAGCATTGGGCTGCTGATGTTTGTGAGCTGATGAGCTAATGTACTACCCTCAGTCACAATTCCAATTAGCACTCTGGCCTTTAAAATTCAGTTAATTAATTAGATTTTACCCAATGACTCAGGACTTGGTTCAGGAACCAAATTAGTCTATTTTCTTCTTGTCTTTGTTTTATTTTACGTTGACAGTTGGTTCTCACTGGAGTGCTTTGCTTTAGTAGTGTGCTAAATAAATCAAATATTTTTTTTCTTTTCAGAATTCATTTATATTAAAAATTGTATTATTAACCCATTTCATGCATTTTTGTACCTCAATGGTTCCACTAAACACCTGAACAGGTTGCTGTTTAAAATCAAATTATTATTTTTGTAAGTATCTTTTTTATTACAGATCTTGGCCTCGATGAAGAATTGATTTAATATTAACAACGCATAAAATTAACATTAAACAATTTTACCTGTATATGTGGAGTTTTCCACCAAGTGCTCTGGTTTCCTACAGTTCAAAAACAGGTTGTTGGGTTAAACTAAGAAACTGAATTGTCATAGGTTCTTAGCCACAAGTAAAGATAAACCAGTTCATTGTGGTGTTGGTCCCAACCCTAAGTAAATAGGAGGGTTGTGTCAGGAAAGCCATTCAACATTAAACCTTTCTGGTGACAGCTAACAAATAAAATAAAAAGATTCTGCCTGCAATTAAAAAAAACCACTTCATTTTTTGTCTGATTCAGTCTTGAAAATGAATTAGATGAATTCTGAACAAGCTCAACAGATCTAATGTCTTAAAGTCATTTGGAGTTTTGTGGCTACAGGTATAAATATTTTATCCCAGCAATCATAATCGTGAAGGCAAAAGCACTGAATATAATAAGTACTGTTTCTATGGCAACTGGCAATGGGCAGCAAAATAAATTAAGTATAGTAAAGTATAAAGTTAAATGAGTAAGTGAAAGATCAATATGCTACATTGTGCCTTTACCCCAGGCCTTTTCTAAATTGCATTACAATCTGTTAAAGGAATTTAACTCTTAAAAGTCTATAAAATAGATAACAATCTATAAAATAGTTTAACCTAAGTCTTACAGATTAAATGTAATCAGTCATCCAAGACATGTGGGACACAATGATGATTCTTTGACACTAGAACTTTAAGGTAAATATATCTGGAAGTAAAGTATTATTTTTGTATTTTTGGTAAGTAAAAATGGTTTTCAATGTGTTCTTTTAAATCCACTTATTCTTTTTAAACTGATTGCTGCTTGTCCAAACTTACAGGTCTTACAGCAACCATGATATCTGCAGTAAACACATGACTGACAGAAAATACATTATAATATAAATCTTTACATATGGATGTTTTAAACATACTTTATATATACACATTTTCTTTAAATTGGTCCTTTATTAAAGTTTGTCTGTTGCAGAATTACTGTTTGTGTGAACAAAACTTCCAGATATAATCCAATGCTTCTGTAGCGATGAAGGCAATCCCAGATCTCCTTACAAATTCCGGCATTTCTCAAATGTTAAATCATTGATTATTCTGTTGTTACTTGCTCATTCAAGTGTGTCAATGACAACTTGTCTTGGGTAAATGAAGAGAGATAATTGACATGCTTTTGTGTTATCTCAGCTCATTCAATTGGTTTAAATGGTATTAAGCTAACTGTGTCGGTTTACTTTGAGGGTTTTGTAATATCATGGGTTAAATATCTTTACTTTTGACTCAGTTGGACTCATATGTTACACACTTAGCATTATAAAGAATTATCTGACATGAAATCTGACCTACTGAATTAATTTATACATGCTTGCAGGTTTGTTGTAAGCTTTTTCTTCTACACACCTCTGTCTCACATAAATTGTCTTTAATTTAATCATTTGGTTGCTCTTTTGCTCACTTTCTCTCTCTCTCCCTCTCTCTTTGTCCCTGTGTCTTGTTAAACAGGGGGAATCTATTAATGGCGTCAGCTGAAAGTGCTCTAGACGTCATATTAATCTTAGCTACTACGCTTTTCTCTACAGTTGATCAATGACATATACATAAAGCTGTTTGTCTTTTTTATTATTTGAGAGAGAGAAAATGAGAGAGAAGTACTGCACAGTGTTTTATTTTTTCTTACAGCAATGCTTTTTAGTTTGATATAATCAGCATATATTGGGGGCAACTGTAGCCTGGTACTTAAAGAACTGGGCTTGTGATCGGAAGATTATCGGTTTGTTTCAGAGAATAAACATGTCATGACTGAAGTGGTTTTCAGCATGGCACCAAAACCCTAACTACTTCCCAGGTGCCGTGGCTTGGGTATGTGTGCTCACTGCTGCCCCCTAGTGTGTGTTAACTAGTGTGTGTAAAAGGATGTTTCACTGCACTGTTTGTGTTAAATGTGGTAAAAGAATAATTTCTGCGTATAAGTCCTAACTTCCTAACTGCTCAACAAAATCTTTTATTAAAATGTTGGTGGCAAAAAATGATTGAAAAGCAACACTTTAAACACTTATGTGCTTCTGCAATTCAACATCTTGTTTAACCCATTGTTAAAACCTTGTCACTTTCTCTGCATTCACAAATGCCAGTTGAGACCCCACAATCCAAACCTGAACTCATATTAGCCAGAAATGCCACTGACCTCCCTGAGCTCAGGCTTGGTTGAGAAAGACTGAAACAAAATGTTCTGACAGATTAATGAGTGTCATGCTCTCCTGGACAAAAAGCAAAATTAGCATTTTTATTGTTGCCAACAGTAAGTTCAAAAGTGTCCGTCACTGAATGGGGTTTTGTCACATGAAATGGCATGGGCAAAAATCATATGCAACTATCCATCTAGCATCTTTTTGTTGTCCCAAATTCTCACTTTAAGTATTTGTGCATTTAGATTTGTCATGTAGTATAACCCTTTTTGTTGCTGTATACATTCTAAGTAATTAAGGGTTAAGTGCCTTGCTTAAGGACACTTTGGATAGACTGGCAAACTGGCCTCTTTATAGTCTAGAACTGTTTCCAATTAACAATGCAGGGAATTATAAAGCATAAAACAGCATATATTAGAAAGAGTAATTTCCTCTGTCTTTACAACGTTAAAATAACACTTTGAATGCAGTTATAAATACAAATTCAAGTACAATAGACAATATTACTTGGCATTTTAATTTGTATTTTTCGTTGCATTTCTGGTTATTTGTTGTTATTGTGCAGTGTACCTTGGGAGTCGTAAAAAGTGATTTCCAAAACAATTATTATTGTTATTATCTTAATATTAAGAAAGCTGAACCACCGTGACCCTGGATGAAAAAAAACCCCGAGGTAAATCGTAAAAAGAAATAAAATAAAATGCAGTACTACATAAAACAGAATTTGACAGGTGTAGATGTCAGGTCAATGTGACCTACTAAAATGTGTTTTTCAATTTTTTTCAAGCTTTTAGGCTGAAAGGATTTCTGAAGGGATGCACATTATTATCAATGTATGTATAGTGTAGGACCATGTAAGCTTAACGTGGTTGTAAAAGCGTTTTAAACAGTTTTTCTTGTCTCAGTGTTTACATAAAATTTGCATTTTACAAGGTTCAATCTTTATCTCTATCTGTTCAGAATAAATAACTACAACGTTGGTTTGATATTTAGTTACATCTTTGCTTTTACATTATGGCATACTTTGGCTATTCTAACTGGCTTGGTGCAGAATGGAGAAGGGGATATTGGGGGGTAATGGAAGCGAGACTTTTTTTTATGACTAATGGAAATGAGTCATGATGTGAGTGACTGGACATGTCTGACTCACCAAGCATAAAAGCTCACTGTGACCAGCACATGCTGCTCTCAGGTGTAGGGACATGTTGTATTATTCTAACCTATCAGTTTTTTTTGGTGGCCAGTGGGAAATCTTTAAGGAGTCTGTGTATGAAGATTCCCCACTGAATATTTTACACTCTAATCAATAATTATATGAGGGTTCCGCGATAAAAAGAAAACTCCTGTATTTAATAAGTGGGTACACATCATTTTGTAAAATTATTATTAAAATTACAAAGAAATCTGTAAATAAAATGTTTTGATTTTAATCATCCGAACAGTGACTGCTGTTGATGCAATTTGAAACTCAAGATATGATTTGGGACTAAAATCACCCTGGTGACATTATCTAGTGATACAAGGTAACACTATCAGAACACAGAGTGCAATAATCAAAACCAGCTTCCCCCCTGAAGCAGTCTACACTATGAACAGATATGCTTTGGGAAATTACACTAACAACGTTATGCATGTTCTGCTGTGCTCTCCATGCAATAAAATGATTTCAACTGTATGTAAAGGCTAAATAAACTTATATAACCCATCCAGGCATACATCATCTAGTTTTTCCATCATTTAATCCTATTTAGGGTTATGGTGGGGGGGACGACACTGGGCAAAAACTCTAAATACCTAAACTGTTCACTAGTCTGGTACAGGGAACCAGGGTACAGGAAACACAAACAAAAAAAATCGCTATCTCCGAAGAAAACTGCTAGCATTAGCAGCATTTTGACTGCGAGATGAAACTGGAGTGCTTGGAAAATTCAACCTAGGACATCTTTCTCCAAGGCCCCCGTGCCACTCCTAAACTTTTTTTTTTATATTAGTTAGTTTTAATTATAAACAGAAAATTAGGTCTAGGATAAGGTTCAGGTGGGGCTCATCAGTTAGGCAGGTGAGTGTGAGTGTTTGTTGCTGGAATGGTCATAGTGCTGTAGGATCATTTATGCATTTGAAAAGATTTGGGGCTTTTAATTGTAGGCTCAAAGAAAGATATAACTTTGTGTGTGTGTGTGTGTCACAGCCTTGTAGGCTAATAATTGGTAAATAATTAAATAATCATAGTTATATTACATATTTTTTGGTGGCAGTGTGTGAGGGCTGGCCACTGGTGTTACCCTGTGTCACAATGAGCAATGAAATCTAAATACTTCCAGTATGCATGAGGCATTTATCTGTGTTTAATGGTGTGCAATGAAATGAAAGTTGGCATACACCAAGCGCTAATGACCTGCCTAAAAAAATTATGACTTAAAAATTTAGAAACATCACTCCATACGCAGTTGATAATGCAAACGTCAATTATAAAAAAACACATCACTGTTTGCAAATGACTCAGCAGCACAAACAATGGCATTCTAAAAGCTATTTCCCAGCCCTCATCGCAAATTATAAGTGCAAACATGCCAGCGATCAGCTGGCAGTGGATATTGAGACAATTGTTTTTAAAAAATGCAATCATGTCTCATGTCTTTTTAGCTTGTTGATATTTAGTACCATGAGATATTGTTGCATACTTGGCTGTGCAGAAGGAAAAATGCTTGATCAGTCAATCAGTCAAGAGCAGCATCATAGGTTAGGGACAATATTCACGAACTATTAGAATCGTTTGTTTCATTTATTATAAGATAAAGTCTATGAAAAAGTTGTCTGGGGATAGCAAAAAGAGAAAGGCACCAAAAAAGACAAGATAACAATAATAAAAAAAAAACTAAGGTAACACCAATAAAATGTATGTAGGAGAAACAAACAGTGACGACATGGACAATAAAAAAAAGTTCTACACCGCTTAAATGACACTAAATATTACATTTCTTTTTCATCATATGTGCCCACCATGTGTTGCTGAGAATTTGGATATGTTTGACAGGGGTTAGCATATGATTAAAGTCTAGTGCTTTTTCAAAAAAAAGGGACATGAAACTTGTAATTGTCTTGACTATCACTGTGAACCATATATCCAAGCGAGTAAAGTATGGTTTGCCTTTTTACACTGTATGAAAAATTAAATCTTGTGATTTCCATTATTGTTGGTCAGCTGCTGGGTCTGCACCTGGAAGAAAGTGTCCTCCATTTGGGGTTGAATAAGTTGGCAGCCGACAAGTGACATCTATTAGGCACAATTCTTGCTTTCATGTAAAACTTTGCACAGTCAGCACCACATGGATAAGAATACGTAAATCCAGCTACGCAACTTTGAAACTAAATGAATAATAATAAAATATTAATTAATTAATCTGTATTCTTTTTTTCACTGTTATAAATTTTAGCTCCAACTTGTGTCCCCAACAACCTTAAAAACAAAGTTAATAATCATTTCCCCTCTACAGAGCATATCATTAAACAAGTCCAGAAATAGAGGACTTTTAGTGTGTAAAGTTCAAGAATGCAAGATCAGGATCTTAGATCCCTCAAACAGAAATACAAAAATCTGGAATACTAAATAGCTTGATATACCATAACATTTTGTGTGGTGAAAATGGGATGTTAAGTGTTTCACTGTCCATTTTTTAAATGTGTTGCATGCCTGAAATGGATGTTTATGAATGAATTCAATAAAGTATGAATGTAATGTTTCTTGTATGCAAGAACCATACGGTTGTTGTCCCGATTGAGATTGTAATTTGTTTAAAGATCAATACATTATTAGAATGAATACACCAAAGATCAGTTCAGACGCTCATTTTGAACATCTAACTTCATTAGGCTGAGTGCAAACTATATTACAGTGACAGTGAGGGTTGCACATTGACAGATTATTTCAGTTGACCGTTATTTCAGTGGGTCATATGACATGGATTTTATTTTTCAATGACATTTATAGCTCATAACAGCGGTTGAGTCTAAACTGTTTTTCAGCCTGTTTGTCCTTGCTTTGATGGCCCTGTACTGTCTACCTAGTGCCAATGTCTCAAACAAAAAATGACCATGGTGGTATGAGTCCTTAAGGATGGTACTGGCTCTCCTGAGACTTTACAAATCATGGATGTCCTTCAGTGTGAGTATGAAGCACCCAATGACATTTTTCGCCGATTCTGATGACCCTGTCCAGCTTTTTCTGGCAAACCACAGACCGAGGATGTCATGAGCTCATGTTTTTCACACAGTCCAAAAACATACAGCTAGGTTAATATGAAACACTGATTTTTCCTACAGGAACCTAGTTCTTAGGATGCCTAAACTAGTGCACTATAGTGTCTGGATGAACATACAAGGTAGTGTCGGGACGATCAGAGTTATAAATCATTTAATTAATCCAATTTCTGCAAGCTGCAGAATTTGTTTATGTTGGTATATGCATGCATTGAACTATTATTACACATTGGCGTTTAATATTTCCTGCTCTTTCTTGCTTGTTCTCTCTGAATACTAATCAAATACACTTTATTCTGATATTTAGATGAAAATATTTGCAGAAGATTACAAAGCCACTAGTTATTACAGAAGTATATATACTTAGTATCTATTAACATGGATTACGGCTATAAAATAATGTGGGTGGTATGGCACAGACAATATACAGAATAATAAATCACAGTATCATAACTGAACAGGCTGTTAGTGTTGGATGAGAAATGTTTTCATTTTACTGAGAGTTGAGCCTCTAATCAGCTACAAATAAGCACGCGAAACATCTTGGCAAATCTAGGCTGTTTAAGACTTCACAGCAGATGTGTGGAATTAAATTGGTGTTTGTATCAGGATACGTATCTGCAAGGCAGATGATTTGAATGCTTTCATTTCTTTCTATCCCAAGTTATCTCGCAAGCAAAAACACAACCTTAAACGCTAGATCAAGACATCCTAAAATCAATAGTATTTATTAGTGCTAGAACATGTTGTATTTAAACTGTATTTAATACCACTCACCACTCAGGGACTGAATTCTTTTTTAAGTACTTACATTAAGCAACAGACAGTATGTCAAAAACAAATCAATGCTTGTTTGGCACATGCATACTAATACAAAGTACATCCAACAGTGAAATGCTTTTTTATGATTGCTCAGCAACAATATTTCTTAATGTAAAAGAGTATAAAAGTTTCAGACTATATAAACAATATAAAGTGTTTTCAAAGTAATTATATAAAGTATTATGAATATTGTATACATATATACTTACTTCAAAGAGTTGAAATGCTTCCAAGATGGCAGTAGAGAGTAAAGTCTATTGTTGGGGGGATTGGTGTCTTTAAATTCTCAGCCCTTGAGCAGCACTGTTTCCTGTATATGGATGGACAGGAAAGGTCAGGAAGCTTGGTCTGAATGATGCACTCAGCTGAACACTGATGCATGCTGGTGAGGCTGTTTATCCTGCTTGGTGCTGTTACCATGTCAGACATTGGTGTAGTGACACTGTACTATATAGAGAATGGTACAGTGACAAGCTCATACTACTTAAATAACATCATTAATCCATCCATTGTGCCTTTGCATGAAATATACAAACATAATTTCACCTTTGTAGACAACAATGCTAAAGCTTGATGTATTTTCTCCTGACCTGAATTCCACAGAAAACCTATGGTAACGATTTTATACTCTGTACCTTAGGGCCACTCTTCAAGAAGAGTCAGATGCCGTGCAATAGCAGACAATAAGTTTACTTCTTATTGATGCTCAAATTTTCCATTAATTTCTCCCTAAAGCCAGATATCGCTAACAATAAAAAGTTTTGTGAGTAGAATTTTTCAAGGAAATGTAAAATCAAGTATAAATATCAAGTCTAACATGTTTTTTTTTTCATGCATGTTGAGGTTAAAGGAAACATGGTATGTTTTAATGTTGTCTGTAACTCTCTATGGGAGTAATGTGCAAACTGCATAGCAGTAATTAATTTTTTCTCAAACCAAAACTCATTCAGCCCACTCTAATTGAATTTCACACTTGACAACTCACATGTCATGCTAATTTAATCTATAATCCAAAAAAAACAGACAGTATGAAATGCAATCAAAAAACTTGGTTTATTTTTTTATTTACTACATATTCTTCAAAGAGGTGAAGAGTAGGAATGAACACATCCTGACACAGATGTGCAAGGTAGCATCGTGAGGCAAAGAACTGTGATGTTTTCAAATGTTGATCAAGCGTAAATGTTGTTTAATTTGTATGAAGGTGCACAAGTATACTAATTTGCACTTTGTCAGTGACAATGTAACATTATCTGATAAACTAGCATGTGTTGCTTTGAATGGAATAATGCCATCTGTCTTTAGTTTTAAGGCAATGTGTCAAATAAATCCTCTTGACTGAGACAGTTCTCTGTGTATGCATTTAGATAGCAGAGTAGTTGGCCAGCTTTTCAAATGCAACTTATATAGACAGTAAGAAAACATTCAGACAACATAATAACTGTGTATGGTATATGGTAAATATAGAACATATTGAACAGAATAGATGTGCGCGGCAGTAATACTTTGTTATTATTATTGGTTTCATCAATGACTATTCTGTAGTTGAAGATTTGAGGGAAAATAAAAAGAATGATGGAATATAAAATTATGGAAGAAAATGGAACAACTAAGGTCACGGTGTGGTTTGTAGGAAAATTAAAACCCTTTAAAACCAATAAAAATAGTGAGCCAAGGTTTTTTTTCTAAAATGTCTCAACATTTAAAGTGTGTATGCTCGATGATCCACAGCTCTTATCATCATCATGTACAGCGAGAAGAAGTGAAATAAAGGGCGTGTGTCAGTGTGAGTGAACTGACGTCACATATGACATTTTCTCTCTGGTCTCATTTTCCACACGCTCTCTAATCCACCTTCTCAATTTTTCTACTCCATCCTTCACATCACAACTAAAGCTCTGTCCTCCACTATCTGCCTGAGGAGATTCACTCCCTCAATCTATTTTGCAGTGATATCTCAGTTATAAACTCATATAATTATGATCTATTAGCTTGAATAAGCAAAAAAACAATTTATGCAAAGTCACCTTGTCAGGATTATAGACTGTAATTTGATTAACTATCTATTGTTGTTTTTAAATGAGCAGATTGGTTTACTCCATGTGAGAGGTCTGTTTGATAGTTTGGAATTCAGGCCTAGACAAATGTCTATACATTTATGATCTGATCCCATAAAAGATCATTTGATGATAAACAATATCAAATTAATGCTACATGTTATTGCCACCATTAGTTTTGATATTTTTAAAAATCATGCTTATTAATAGATCAGTATCTAGGGACTGGGCAATTAATAATGACTGGGCACCACACTAGCTGCTAGGATGAATGAATCTGGACAAAAATTGTTGCATCAGGTAAGGTATCCAGGAGTAGATTTCATCTATTTTCTTAAGATATTGTTACATTACAATTCATTGCATTTAGCTGATGCTTTTATTAAAAGTGAATTACAAGTGATACGTTATAAAGTATATATAAGTATATGTATATACTGTATACTTATAAAGTATATGTAAGTTATATAAGTATAAAATTTATTGAGCATTTTAATGTCATGTTTTAAACTCTAGGTCATATCCATGACATATCCATGACATATCCATGGAAGTCATTCGTCACACAAACACAATGGTCTTTTCAATTTACATGACCTGTATGTTTTTTGGACTGTGGGAGGTAGCCGGAGTACCCAAACTAAAGCCATGCAGACACAGAGAGAATATGCAATCTCATTTTTTGTCTTTTTCTTGGCCTACCTGAAAGCTCAGTTAGATTCTTATTCAATCTCTGTAGAGCCCCAAATCTTTTCAATCTCTTCAAATATTAATTTCCTAAATAATAATAATTGCTAATAAATCTGTCTTGAAATGTGACTGATTTCTGATGAAGACATTTTCCATAGTATAATGGTCAGTATTATTGTTGGTCAGTCCAATAAATCACTCATATAAAGAAGAAAAAGCAATAAATACTATGGTTTTTAGCAAGATACAATTGTAAATGAAGGAAATTACCAAACTTCTTTCATTTATGGCTATAGATTAAATATTTTAAGCTAAAAAACACTTTGTATTTATAGATGCAGGATTTATTGACACAGCTCTTTTGTGAGTACTTTAATCTCAGGATATTTACTTTTTTCTGGATATTTTTACTATTTTTCTTATGTCTGATGTTTCTTGGGGTACCTTCAAGTAAAAACTGATTATGAATATTTGTTTGCACATTTTTGATATACTAGTCCAAAAGTACAGCTTTGGGCTGCTATGGGGTTACTGATGGGTTTTTGGGCAAGTATTTTAACAAGCCAAACTGGATATATAGTGAATGAAATTCATTGTACAATACAGTGCAAGTGTATCTGTGACGAATAGACATTCCATAATTCTAGATTATTTATTTATTGATTTATCTTCACAGGCCATCTTCCAAGGTTCTGTTTCTGCCATGCACCACATGCTTTTAAGTGATTCTTAACTCGTCAAAGTAATAAATGAAGATTAAAATAAATATATATGCTGATGTATAAAACATTATAAAACATAAGTAACATTTAATGTACAAAAATAAGCTATTGCATTTACTATTCGGAATAACCTCAATCCTTGATTACATTTATTTACATTGTCTATGCAAAAAATAAACACATTCTTTCCCATTAGTATTTAGCCTCATCAAATAATATAAAAATATAATCTTTATGCACTTGTTGTCTAACTCTCTCTACAGACTACTGTGTCTAAAGAGTGAATGAAATTTGATTTTTGACAGTTTATTTTCTCTTTGCCATTTTATGAGAGATTTCGCACCATCCTTAAACAAAGAACATGTTTAATGGAGTTTAATCGGTATCTGTCACCCTGTCGAGACAGTGAAGTCATAATGCTGTCAGTCAGAACAATGCTCCATATGTTACCTGCACCAAAATATTTATATCAAAACAAAAAATAATTGATGGTCAAGAACATCATGAACATCTTTCCTGTCACACTAATTAGCTGAGCTGAATTCATAAACTCCTTATTTTTCTGCTTTATCCTAAGCAAACTGCTCCCCAAAAAACTCCCAATACTCTGCACATGCTCAAGCCATCTCACTCTCATTTTTCTAACTTTGTCTGCCAAACTTTGTTTCTAACTTTGTCTTTGTCTGGCAACCTTCGGATTAATACCTCAATTTCCCTGAGGGAACCACCCAATGGGATCAATAAAGTTCCATCCATCCATCCAACTATCCATCTATCTACCTACCTACCTACCTACCTACCTACCTACCTACCTACCTACCTACCTACCTACCTACCTACCTACCTA
>JAOUQU010196792.1:0-14232 GCA_028566735.1 Ammoglanis amapaensis | reverse complement strand
TCCATTTACTTTAAAATATAATTTACTTTTAACCCTAACCTAACCTAGCCAGTGCCACTGGTATGTTCACAATCTTTTTTTTTTTTTTTTTTTTTCCCCCTCTTCTTTTTTCTTTCGTTCTCATTATTACACAAATTTGAACATAGATGTATTTATCTTCATATCTAAACACTATATATTTTAACATATTAGAGTAAAAATGTGGCTAAATGTGTATACATATGAATTAGTGAGTTACTATTTGATCATTGTTTGACTTATGATTCCTATCTTGGAAAAGGAGGATTGCTTCCTGCCATCAGCGGTTTTGAAACAAGAGCATTTGAATATGGATAAATGACTGTTCATGTAACTACATTTCCCAGAATCCCCTTTGAGAAGGCGGTTCAAATCTTTGAAACAGGAAGCTGAACTCCAACCAATGAACTGCATCATGCTCATTTTAAATCTTAATTAGAAACTCCACCCCAAACAGGTATTTAAACCCTTTCCTACAGGAGTGGAGAACACACCTTCCTCTGAAGAAGCAACAAGCTTGCGAAACGTTAGGAAGAGGATTATAAACTCAACAACTGAATATTCTGTTGGCTTTTGGAAACATGTTTTTAACTTTGCTATTTTTGAAAGAAGCCTTCTGAGAGAATGGAGTAGAGGATAACAATCCTTCCAACTCACCATCTTCACAAGGACATCAAACGGAGGAAAAGACATTTTTTAAGTAATAAAGTTTTATGTTTTAATTCTCAACCCCCCCCCCCCCCATTTTTTATGTGAGTACTCACTTTTTTTATATATTTTTTATTTTTTTATTCGGAGCAAGGATCTCTCTCTCTTCTTGGCTTTTATCGTTCTTTTAATCCAAGGACCTGTTCTAAAGATTCAAGTCAAAGTCTTCCTCAGTAACTCTCTCCCAGTTGGACAATCAACGGCGAATGGGGTTAGTACTAATATAACTTGATCTCCTTACTGGATGCACACTTTTTTTATGTGTCTCTTCCGTTTGGAGTTTTATTGACTTTTTTGGTTACCTTGGGTTTTTAACCATGTTTTCCTTAAGTAACAGGTTTTCAGTTATCGAGACATCTGAAACTACAGAACAGGATGCAGTTCAAGAAACACATGGGTCGATCTTAGATCAAATGGAAAGAGACAAACGTCTCCGCAAATTATATTTTAAGTTAATTCAAGCCACACACCACAATCAGATTGTGGACTCAGCCCTTACAACAGGCTCTTTTCCAAAGGGTATGGTAAAACATGCAAACAAACTCACATATTTTATTAAACCCTCATGTCCCAGCCAGACTACACTGGAAAAGGTTAGGAAAAACACCCAGAATTGGTTAACCGTCAATATGCAGATACTTTCACAGCACTATCAGGAAGTACTGTCAAACTTGTACCAGGATTTGGGATCCTTTTCACCAGCAGACTGGGACATTGCCGTAAAATGGGCCAGGAACAGGTTTAAGCATAAACTCCGGGAGGAAACAATACTTAACACTAGAGATAATTTGAGATCAAGAACACAATCTACAAATACAAAAAACAGTAACAATAATAAAAATATTGAAACAACTCTACAAACCAGTAACTCACCTTCTACTGTAGTCTGTCCACAGGTCTCAGCCTTAACTACATCGGCATTAGAAGGAGACAATGATGGGGTCAGCCTTGACAGAACCAACAGCATCCAAACTGGAACCTACAACAAACCTAAGGCGAAAATTGGGAACCATTCAAATTCTCACACTGGTAAATTTAAATCTAGAATAATGTACAGTAATGTTATCTTACCAGCCTCATCATTTAATGATATAACTTTACTTTCCTCAGAAATAATACAACAGGATGTGTCGGGGCGCTTGGAGAATGACAAAGAGACGGAAATGACGATAAGGCCAAGCAAGGAACAATGTTCTATTCGAAAGGCCCACTCTGAATCCTCTCTCTCTACGTCAAGATTCTCCTTGAGCCCACTCAATATCACTAACACATCACATAGCCTTTCACATCAACATATCAAAACTTTGTATAAGAAGCAAACCACACTTCAGACACCCACAAAACATAGTCAAACAAATAGAAAAATCACAGAATGGAATTTGGTGGTTGACAAACCTATAGTCCTTATAGGCGATTCCAATCTCGCACGGATACCCCATTTTGACCATCCAAATCTGCAGATAGACAGTTTTCCAGGTGCCAATTTTTGGCACATTGCTAAGGTTCTGCAGAAGCTGACTCCGAACCCCAACACCCAGAAAGTAATACTGTCGGTCGGTATTAACAATAGGGACCAGCAGTTTGACGGTACCGCCAAGAAGCAGCTGCAGGAGTTGTGGAGAGTGTCAAAAGCAGTTTTCCCCAATGCTACCATTTACACACCTTTAATACACTTTTCTGATCTTTTACAGAAATCACAACAACAAAATCTCAAAAGATTAAATAACTTCATCTGGAACTGTGGTAATCCATTACAGGAACTTACTCCTTTAAGGTTTAAGGTGGACACCAGGGATCCTGTGCATTGGACGGAAAACACAGCTCTCCAGATTCTCACATATTGGTTGGACCAGATAAACTTCTAAACAAACACAATTGCTTAGCACAGCCACCTGAAAATTCATAAAACACTGTTAAAACAACATTTACACACCATCTGTAATTACAATACTGATACTCACCTGGTCCAACACGTTGTGCAAACAGATCCATACTATCTTAAAATAACAGGTCTGGAGAGGGAAAGCCGCAGGTCGGTCATTCAGGGAAAGAGGAGATGGGTTTACTGGATTAGGACATAGCAGACACTACTTCCGTTAGGTTTTAACTTAAAATGAACTCCTTTCTAATACATAACTTGCAGTATACGTTGGTATGATGGGAATTGGAACAGTAGGAGATAATAATAGACGTCACTCGAGGACAATTTTGGATTTTGGTTTTTTTTGCTGTGATTTTCACAAGATTAACCTTTTTTTCCCTTTTCTCTATTTTGGTCTTTTTCTTTTCACGTGGAGCACTTAAACATGATAGCACTTAGTCCTTAGAGCTGACAAATATATCTCCTATCAGTCTTAATATCCCTATGTAAAAATTATTTAATTATTAGATTTCCATACTTACCTTCCATACTTACTATTCATACTTACCACCTGCGTAATGTCCATGATCATTAAGCTTCATCCGGATTCCCCACTCTTACCATTACTTCTCCTCTACATGGTAAATTCAGGTTTCTATTCTCAGTAACTTTCTTCACTACAGGTTAAGAGGGGGTGAATGGACGGCGGCCATAACCGGCTCCAAGATAACTGACTTGTACCATTTGTGGTAACTTCACCCCGACTTTAACTTAGAGCATCTTTTTTTATATGTTTGCACTTTATCTAAGGAACGGAATTGCCGCCGCCCTGCCACTACTTCAACATAACTCTAAACAAATCCTTCATACTTACCTGTAATATACTAATGTATTCACACTTACCTGTAACTACAACCACGAATCCCAACTCCAAACCCAACCCAAACCTAACCCAATCCCTAAACCTTAACCTAACCCCTATTCCAAAACCTAACCTTAACCCTAACCTCTTCCCAAAACATAACCTCAACCCTAAATCTAACCCCAAAACCTAACCCCTAACCTTAACCCAAGCCTTAACCCAGGCCTTAAAACCTCAACCCAATACTCGAACCCTAACCTCAACACTAAAAACCTAACCCCAATCCCTAAACCCAATCCTAACCCTAACCTTAACCCTAACCTCAACCCTAAACATAACCGCAACCCTATATCTAACCCCAACCTTAACCCAAGCCTTAACCCAAGCCTTAAAACCCTAACCTCAACCCTAAAAACCTAACCCCAATCCCTAAACCTTAACCTAACCCCTATCCCAAAACCCAACCCTAACCTTAACCCTAACTTCAACCCTAAACATAACCTCAACCCTAAATTTAACCCCAAACCATAACCTTAACCCAAGCCTTAACCCAAGCCTTAAAACCCCAACCCCAACCCAATACTCAAACCCTAACCTCAACCCTAAAACCTAACCCCAATCCCAAACCTAAAACATAACCCATAACTCTGCCACTCTCCCAACATACCATAAATTGTTTCAATACTTACCCATAATACATACTTACCAAATCAGGTCACCTCCAATCTCCTCAGTTCCCCCATCAATAAAAATAACAAAAATGGGTTTCATCTTTATTCATTTATTTATTTATTTATTATTATTTTTTTTATTTTTTTTTTTTTCTTCCTTACCAGTGTGCCCGAGCCAAAAAGGGATAACTTTCCATTTACTTTAAAATATAATTTACTTTTAACCCTAACCCAACCCAAACCCTAACCCCAATGCCTAGACCTTAAAACCTAACCCTAAAACCTAACCCCCTAACCCTAACCCCAATCCCTAAACTCTAAAAACCTACCTCAGCCAGTGCCATCCGTCTTCGCCATGGATGCTGTCCAAGGTAATGACTTACCTGAAAGCACATGATTAAGGACACACCTCAGGAATAGAGCATGTATGGAAACGATTACAGGGCAAGTCTGCCTGATGAAGGTTAATCTCAACCGAAACGTTGCAACGGGCTTGACCCTAATGACACTAAGGCACATCTAAGCCTAGGCTCAAATTTACATGCTAACAGGAGAATAATAATTTAAAAAGCCCAATTAAGGGAAATACTAAAGGAGAAAAATACGATGTCCATATACTTTTGCAAGGCAAAAATACGCCTGTTTGAAGGGTTATTTAAACCAACTGAATTTTCTGGACTTATTTTTCAAGAAATAGAGGCGGAGTTACCCGACCCTATAAAAACTAATGGACAAAGCCAACATTACACATTCAAAGGCAAACCATCCAGACTAAAGGGTAATTAAACCAGTTGTATATACTTCATTTATTTATTATCAAAGATAATTACATTTTTAACTTAATTTTCAAGGCAAAAGGACCTGAGTAAAGTGAACATTTGTATATACTTCATTTGTTGGTAATGAGTGCAAACGGGGGACAGTGCTTGGTGGAGACGTGGTAGGCCCGTGTCTAACGTGTTGTTCATACTTACCTGGGACCCTAGCCCCAACCCTAGCCCTAACCCCAACCCTAACCCCTAATCCCTAAACTCGAAAAACCTAACCCTAACCCTTAAACCCTAAACCTAACCCTAAACCCTAACCCAAACCCTATCCCCAACCATTACCAAAACCCTAAACCCAACCCTAACCAAAACCCTATCCCCAACCCTTACCCTAACCCTAAAACCCCAACCCCAACCCTTACCCAAACCCTAACCACACCCCCTACCCAATCCCTAAACCTAACCCAACCCTCAACCCAACTCCTAAACCTAACCACACCCTCTACCAATTATAGCCCTAACCAAGCCCCAAGTCAAAAACATCCACAAACTCTTACCAGAGACATAACCATTGCCACAATCTAACATAACTACATCCCCAACCATATCCCTGATCTTAACCCCAAACCGGGTCCCTGAGAACTTTACCGTCATACCGATCTTTATACCCATCCACACCCGTAAACTTTATAGCAGCCTTTTACAACCCTTCTTTTAAAATATATTATACATTTACTCTATTTAGATTTTTTTTTTATGTATTTGATTTGATTTTATTTCTTTAGGGGGCACTTAAGGGCAATCTTGAGTTATAAACAAAAATACACTTCATCCACAACCAGAGTGCCAAGGCAACACAAATATATTAAATACATACATTTTTAAATATATTCATATTTAAAAATGTGAATTTTCCCCTAACCCTAACCAATTTTTAAATATAATTTAATATGAACCCTAACCTAACCCTAATCCTAACCCTTTAGATTACATATTAATCTTAACCCTAAAACCTAACCCCTAACCTTAACCTCTAACCTTGCCACTCCCATCACTTATCTTTGGAAAAACTTATGAAAATGCATATTTACCAGACCCGGTCATCCCCAAACTCCTCAATTCTGTGACAAAATAAAAATACAACCCTAGCGTCTCCCTAATTTCAAATCCTTTAAATATATTATACTTAATTTTTCTGCCTTCTTCCCAAGTCCCATCAACTTGGCCTCATTCAGAAAACAACCCAATTCCTCCATTTACTTTAATCTTTCCTTTTAAATACTTTGGGGAGCACTATAAAAGGTGACTTTTGTCCAAATATATAAACAAATAAAATAACTTATAACCAGAGTATAACCAATAACTCCCCTAACAAAACCTTTATTTACTGGCATGTTCACCTCCTGTCTGTATACGGTGACTCAGAGTTACTCCGGTTTTCTTACCCCAGTCCAAAACTATGCAGGTAAGATAAATTGAACATGTTTTAATGCGAGTTGTGAGATGAACAATCGTCTCCAATCATGAATGTTACCTAAAATAAAAACCATGACATTAAAAATTACATAAATATATCTAGCATGTATGTATTCCAACTGCAAGACAAAAAGTTTTAAATAGAAGACTTTATTACAAATGGTGACATCACACATTAATAGTGTTTTTCTGAGTGTGGGATATTTTTGTACATTACATAATGTTGGTTTATTCAGCTTCACAGAAACAATGTACATATTCAACAAGACAATCAGACTTTAGCTAAACACTAAACGTTTCCTTAAACACAAAAATCAGGGATCTGTGAGTCAGATGTTTAATGGAACTTTCTCCTGAAATATAAAACATTTAACCCTAAGCAAAAAATCTGTCCTGATTGCATGATAGTGTGTAAAATGTATAATCAAAAGACATGATGTTGTGGCTTCTGCTTTCATGTGTGACACACAAGCATAAGAAATCACATTGAATCATATACAGCTAATATCTCAACTTAAAATATACTAACTGATTTGTACTCATCATCTGTCTTCATAGATTTGAACCTCAACTAGAGACCATAATAGAAACAAACAAACAGAACCCAGTCTGCATTGATACTCAAATTTCAACTATAAAGCAGAAAAAATTCAAACGAGTCTCATTTTCCTTCATTTCACATGGATGCACTAGTCTGATACTTTAAATACTGGCTTCATGTTGGAAAGATTTCCAGATCTAAACTTTACTACTAAATAAAACCTTTTGTGGTTTCTTTCTAACTGAAGATTGAGCAAAGCCCTTTTTAATCAGCATCATGTGAGTACTGATCAGCAGTTAAAATACTGGGAGACAGATTAGAGGCTTGCATGTGTAAGTCTAACCATCAACCAGGTCCTTTCTGATTAAGGTCCTAAAACTGGGTCAGGCATGTAAGCTGAAGCCACAGCTTCCAAGCTCAAAATATCTGCATTTCAGTCACTGATAGTAGAAATATTTTTGAATGAATGATAATATATTTATCTAAGATCCCTCATTTGTCTGGAATACTGTTGTATTGGTAAACTGTGCTGTTTGCCTCACACAGAAACAAAATAAATAGATATTAAAAGATGCAGCGGTGTGAGCGTAATGCGTTTGCTCGGGTGAAACTTTTCTCACACTGTAAGCACTGGTACGGTTTCTCTCCGGTGTGGGTGCGCTCGTGACGCTGCCGAGCACTGGCATCACTGAAGCTCATGCCACAGTGCTGGCAATGGTAAGGTTTCTCTCCGGTGTGAATGCGCTCATGCGTCCTCAGCGTGCTGATCTTGGTGAAACTCTTGCCGCAGTCTTTGCATTGGTATGGTTTCTCCCCTGTGTGAATGCGCTCATGCCGCTGGCGGGCACTGGGGTCAGTGAAGCCCATGCCACAGTGCTGGCATTGAAAGGGTTTCTCTCCAGTATGAGTACGCTGGTGTCGCTGAAGGTCACTTTTCTGTGCAAAGCACTTGTTGCACTCTGAGCAGCGGTGTGGCTTTACCCCGGTGTGAATGCGCTTGTGCTTCTGGAGTGTTTTCTGGTAAGTGAAGCTCTTTCCACACTCCAGACAGTGATACAGTTTCTCTCCCAGGTGCATGTGGAGGTGCGTCTGCAGATGACTACGCTCGGCAAAGCTCTTTTCACAGTACAGGCACTCGTACGGCTTCTCTCCAGTGTGAATGCGCTGGTGCCGCTGGAGATCATTCTTCTGTGCAAAGCACTTCTCGCATTGCAGACACTTGTGTGGCTTCAATCCGGTGTGAATGCGCTGGTGCTTCCGGAGATTCTTCCTGTAATTGAAGCACTTCCCACAGTCCGAGCACTTATGCATCTTCTCCCCACTGTGAATGAGCTGGTGCTTTTTCAACGTGCTCCACTGAGTGAAACTCTTTCCACAGTCAGAGCAAATGTGGATTTTCTGTGCCCCGTCCAGGGAGGCATTACTGTTGGGGGAAGTGGAGGACGCTGGCTGGCTACTGGATGTTCTGGTAAAGATTCGTGCGGAGGCTCTGGGTGAGATCCTGGGGAAGCATTTAGCTGAAAGTTTCGCCGAGATGAGACTCCTCTGTTTTATCTCCCCAGTTTTCAGGAGCTTAATGTACTCCTCGTGGAGGTTCTTTTGAGACAGCACATTCAGATTATTGGAGGAGGAGAAGATGGAAAATAGGGTGTCGTTTAAAGCTGTGAAAGAAAATAACTAAGTAACTAATCACTAATAACTAAAAATAAATTAAGAATTTTTTTTTTGCATGAATTACTTTAGCACAAAAGATCAAACACAAAATAAGATATTATGAATACAATTCTAGTGTCATCTGGTATCACAAAATCTCACCGTGATTACCAAGGTACTATCTCCACAAGTGGGCAGATGTGTATAAGTTTATTTCCAGTTTATCTGCCTAATTATATAATGAATAATCCAATAGTCATGAGGCAGGGTTTGTAAAGGCCCATTCCTAAATCACCATGTCGTGAACAAAGTTTTGCATGTTGAACCATTTTTGAAGATTTTAGTTGACCAGTGACTTCTAGAATTACTGCTGGTACAGGCAGAACCTGATCTAGGTGTTTTATATTTGGGACGTTACCGCCAGCAGAACACTTCCTGTTCCAGATGTAGTAGAACATGAAGCCCAGGTTTTTGGCGTAGAGCTCGTCGTACCACACCATTAGCTCGTGCCCCGCCTCGATGGGTCGACAGCAGCGATACAAAATTCCTCCTCGATACTGGAACGCCACCAGGTTCTTCTCTTCATCGTTACTAGCACAGTTCACATACCTGAAAGGTGCCAAAAAACGTAAGATTAACCATGAAAAAAAAAGAATAAAACGTCATATTTTCTCACCTCATCCAGTTAGAATGCATCTCTTTTTTACCGTCAATGTATTCCTCACAGCGGCCATTCTTGTGAATCTGTACAAAAAAAAGAATTTCCTCCGGACTCAAATTTTTTTTAACTGAAATGTGCAGCTAGTCCACCAGAACCCTTTCTATTAGTATATTTGGTTAGGGTTTGGGTTAGGGGTGTTGAAAGGGTAAATAGAGGATCGTTCATATTGTGGTGTGAAGCAGTAAGTGTGGGATGAGTGGGCATAAGTGTGCATAAGAAATCTTACAATCCAGATTTGATTAAAAGTGTAATTCACTCACCCCCCATGAGTAGGCGCTGTTCATGGCTTCCTCTCGACCCACGAGTTCTCCTTGGTAGGGGCCGAAGTGTGCACCCACCAGAATGGTCTCACCCTTATTGAACACTCCCTGACCTGCGTCTGGAATACCTGACTTCCGAACCTCCAGACCGTGGGGCAGGGTAAGTCTGGCACGATTGGCAGCCCCAATGGCAACAGGGGAGTCGAGGATGAAGAGAGGAGGACCGTGGACCTCACACTTATTCATGAAGAAATTCTTACACTCCTCACAGTCTGAGGAAACATTGGACTCTCTTGTTAAAGTAAAAATCATGGACAGAATGAGGGTTTCTTTACAAATGTTATCTAAAGTAAGTAAGTAGGTGGCACTTTTCATTTTAGTGCTTAGATCTTCCAGATTTCACTTGTCAACAATAAGTTTGGCATAAAGGTTCTGCATATGTTAAATATTCTTTCTACTACATGGGTACAGTTCAGGAAAGTCTTGTCTTGTTTAATTTGTCCTAGTTTTAGAAGAACAAACTTTTAACTCTGTGTGAAACTTTAACATTATCAGATCGTTGTAAAGCGTCCACATAATTCTGTTCAAATCAGAATGAAAATAGGAAGATTGGATTTGAAGAGCATAGGCTTACAGAAGAAGTCTTCCTCTTCCTCCTCTTCATCTTCATGTTCTTCCAGTCGTTGTGCCATCGGTGAGACTCCACCCCTCTGCTTCACAGCGGTGATGGCAGCGCGCCTGATGGAGTTTGACGTTCCTCCATCTGAAAGTCAAATACAAGCAACTGAAGCTAAAGAGTTCAACAATAAAAGATCGAACGAATTCCAGCAGGGATCTTACACATCTTACAGATGTAGTCTTCATCTTCCGGATCATCGTCCTCAGGTTCCTCATCCTCTTCCTCGTCCTCTTCGTATTTGGGTGGTTCAATTTTCACAGGCTTTTTCTGGAATCTTCGATTCTGTTGGTCCACAGTGGGAGCGTGTCCCACAGAGCTCAATGTTCGAACTCCTGGGGTTCTGGTTCTCATGTCTCTGCAGAGCTACCAAAAACCACAACAACAATTATTGATCAACAAACATCACATCAAGATATCTAACAAAAACTTTATTAAGACCTCAACTTAAAACGCTGAAGGAGGACTGATGGAACAGAACAAGTGGATCAGGGTTTTACAAAACCCGCCGCTGATCACTCAAGACTTTTAGCAGTTTGAAATAAAAACACATCTGGTGAAAGAACTGAAGAGGATCTTCAGTGGTAAATGAGGCACCACTCAGCATCACGTCCAAGTTTCTAATCAAGAAAATGATCAATAATGAAATAATGAGATGAAACCATTCTGATTTACCTTCGAATCTGCAAGATCAGAGTTCGGTATAGAACCCGAGTTTAATGCAGAACCAGGGTTTAGTACAAGTCCAGGGTTCAGTGTGTCTTGGTTTTCTTCTGATTCCATTGCAGCACTTTAAAAAAAATGCAAAACAATCACACAATCAACTCTTTCCATCATGTAACAGAGATGATTTCTCGGGTCACTATGCTGTGATCTGCAGCCACAAACTTAATCATTAAGATTATTATAACAAAAATATCAGAAAGAATGTGTATTAAAAGTATGCCATTTTATGCAAACTGATTCAATACTTTATTGTCAAAAACAAAACAACCAATACCCCTCATCACCACTGTTTATTACTGTTGTTTGAGCAAAATGAAATGTTCTAAATCAATAATAAAAAGAATGAATAAACTGTAAAGTATTTCAGTTTAAATGAACAGATGAATTTGATGTGAATGATTTACTTTAAAACAATCAGCTATGATTTAGCTTTAGTCCTTCCTAGTGAACGGTTTCAACAAGGTTCCGTTCCAAATGCCTTGTCAGTTCCGCCGTGATGCACTACATAGTTTAGTATCGCGCATTATTGTACACACTTCAGAGTGCACTACCATAAGGAACAGATCCGTTTGGGATCGAGCCGCTGTTAGCGCAGCAGTTATGCTAGCGGCTTTTCTTCCGCTTACCTTGCTGGTTGAAAGCAGAGCAGAATGTAACTGATCAAATCCTCCCTGCTGAAGGTTTTATTATCACATCACAATCATGGAATCATAGTTGATTGTTCTTCTGCTTTATTTAGCATCTGCTACACTGTTAGCTTAACACATCTCTATACACACTGCTGAGTCGTTTTCTAATTCTTCTCAGCCGTTTGATGAGTTAAGCGCGGCCACTTCGGAAGCATCACTGCCACCTACCGATGTACGGAATGAAGTGCATAATGTACGTCAGACAGATCATCTAGGGCAGGAGTCACCCACGAAACGACCTCATGAGTGGCCCGCGGGCCTGTTCTAAAAATAGCTGCTTATTTTGCATATTGATATTGATTTGTTTCTGACCTTGTTAAATGCTTGTGAGAAATCATTGACATGATCAGCATCTTCACACAGATGAATATCATTATTCATAGTAACAGGTCATTAAAGGTTATACATGTGTGATGTCACAAGTGTGTATCAAACTGGAAGCTCTTCACATTAGTTACTCAAAAAGTAGCTCTGTTTCAAAAAGGTTGCTGACCCCTGACCTAGGGTTAGGCTGGTTTATAAAGACGAATAAACAGTTTAACCAAATGTTGTTTGTTTTTAAATGGTTCAGTTCAAAAATCCTGCCAAACTTTATCCATCATTTTATCCACAATAAATCTGTTGGTGATTGCTGATGGGAATAGAACAAATAAGATCTCATATGTGTTATTACGATTTAAATTGGGAACATATGTTGGACTTTTTCTTTGAAACTGAAATTGTTTAGTCATTTGACTTGGATCTTCGAGTGTCAGGGCTTCGGTTAGGTACAGAAAATATAGTCTTCAAATCCATCTGTTCTTTTAAAATAGACATTTATCATTGTTAAAATTGTTGTAAAGTTAGGGCGTTTTATTTCATTTCCTATATTGGATTTGTCTTTTTTTGTAACTGAATTGTGATGTCCAGTGCATTGGACACGTTCTCTTACTGTGCACACAACAATAATATAGATCAACGATGTTGTTAGGGTTTGTTTACTACCATTAAAACATAGAAGGAAAGTACAGAAAGAAGGAAAATACGTTTTTTTAGTTCGGTGATTGAATGGAGCTGAAACTACAATAATTAGACAAACTGTCAGAACATTTACATTTATTTATGAAATATTTGCTGATTAATACAAATAAAAAATAAAGAAAATACACACAGTAAATGGAGTGTAAGAGATTAAACCAATTTCGAACAAATTATTTTCACCTGAAATCTCATTAAACTTTGTTGCCCGTTTATTATGACTAACTTCATATTTAATGTTACATTTCTTAAACAGATTATTACCATTAACAGTTCAACTATTTGTATGTTTATGTTGAATGTAGTTAATCAGTTTTCAGACTGCAATTACACAATATTTCTCATAAAGGTCACAATAAACACAATGCTGATGTCTCCAACAGTTGGAACCTGATTAGAACCTGCTGATACTTGCATGTGATTCTATTAGAAGACAGATGGACAGAAAATGTACAATGTCTTGCCCTGCATTTATAGTTTGAAGGATCAGAAGAAATATAAATCAGTCACACTCCTGCATCAGCCCGAGTTACTGCTGCATAGTTTCTGACGACGTGTCAATAAATTACGATTTTTAAAGTGTAAAGGATGAAAACTTGTTACAGACGATGACGTGAGCGTTCTGGAAGCCCATTCATCAGCGTAACTGTTTTAAATAATATAAAAGCAGAATGTGGTGGAACAGTCATGGCTCCCAAAATTGTGCATAGTGTTTCTAATAAGGTGCTAAAATAAAGGCACAATGATCAGCACAGTTGCACTAACAGGAGTGTAGGTTCAAATCTGTTTGTTACAAAAGCACACACAGTCTGTTTCAATACTGTTCATCCTTCCTCACTCCCCAATGGTTTAGGCCAGGTTATGGATGCTGTTAAAAATCCAGCATCTGACTGGATGAAAGCACGTCCTGGCTCAGTCTTGTACCCTGCATAAGCAGATCTCTAACTGGAGCGTCCAGGGTTTGTGTGCTTTCTGACAGCTCTCATGCTGGCATGATTTGAATCATCACTTCATTATTAGGAGAGTAAATAAGAAGCATTAAACACTGAACACAAAGTCTAACACCATCACTTGTCCCTTTGAACAAAATGGCCCCTTGTTTCTGAATAAAAAAAAAAACACTGTTTCTACCTGGCAAGCGCTTCAGCTCGGCATATTACTGACCTTTAAATATAAAAACCCACAGTTTCACAGCTCAGGGTCCAAACTGGCAACACAAATCAACACAAATATAAATAAAAGTACAAAAGACTCTGGTCAATAAATAAGAATAAATCTTCATACTAAAATGGGCAAATGCATTAATGAAACAAATGAAGTGACCTGCTGCAGCGTGTGTGTTAGTGATGTGTGTGGGAGGGTGCACGATGTGCGTGTGTGTGTGTGTGTTAGTGGTGCTTACAAGAGGCTTTTGGGCTCTGTAAGCTGAACACGCTGATGTTGAGGTGACTGGAGATCTGCTTACACACACTCATACTGTAACACACCAGATCACACATTGACACTACCTGCGTATACACACACACACACACACACACACACACACACACACACACACACACACACACACACACACACACACACAC
>JAOUQU010196683.1:0-14233 GCA_028566735.1 Ammoglanis amapaensis | reverse complement strand
TATCCCGGTCTAAATGGTATTTTTAGTCGACTACTAGTCGATTAGTTGGAGTAAATGACGACCACTGGTCAACCAACGAAATCCTTGGTTGTGGACAGCCCTAGAATGCTTATATCAAAAGTTTATGTCATATTAAAATAACAATAAAATGACAACAAAATGTACCACACAAATATCTGGTTATTTTATTTTTATAAATAGTTTATTTTACAGTAGTTATACAGCTCTGTTAGCTAATTAACGAGTTAATAAATTCTGCATGATGTGAATACATTCATCACTCTCAATGTCTTTGATTGGTGAATTTCAGATACAATAATGTCATGTGATTAATCATGTCAAACTCAAAAACTAATTGCACAACACACTTTAATCAATGTTAGAATTATTTATATATTTAAGCTTGATAATGAACAGACATATGTCAAGTAGTTTCAGCTGCTAAAATGGACCTGGATTATTTTTTCCAAAACATGCAAATGTGTGGAGCAAATCTGCTCTCGGTGCTCCCGATACTTAACTATTTTGTTTCTACATTTTGCTGTGTATGATTTTGTGCCTCCAATTTATCACTTCTTTATCACCAAAATTAGATGATAGTTGAATAGGTATGTCCTATCCTAACCATTACAATTTCTTGGCATACAGTTGAAATCATAGATATAACATTTGGCTATCTATTTTTAACAACTTCAGTTGATTTCACATTTTGCTACATATGCATTGATGTATTGCAATCTGAACACTCAACACTTCAAATATCCCTGAAATGTTTACCACACAAACAGTTATGGCACCAGTATATTGGAAGTGAAGTTTTTGTTTACTTGCCTACTCTTGAATATAGACTCCAGAACGGAACCTCAAACACTTCTAAAACATATTTACATTTACATTCTCGGCATTTGGCAGTTACTCTGATCAATGCTTCACTAGTAACAGTAAACATTATCATTTAAACTACCATTGAATAACTGAAGTAGACAGGTTAAAAATAAAATCTAAAACATCTTTTGTAGATCTTGGCTTTTAAAAAATGTTTAGTAAAGAAGTGACTTTTTTAATTCTGACAGAACAATGGAAACTCATTCAACATTTAAGAGCGAGTACAGCAAACTGTCTTGATGCTCGTCTTTCTTGAGTCCTGACTGGAGCAAGACTAGAAGCTCGAGTAAGGCCAGAGGCTCTGAGGTTGCATAAGACTGAGCAGAGTTTGATTAGAACATGAAGGTACTTCATGGTGAACCATTTTTGTTTTTGTAAGCCAGTATCATTGATTTGAACTGAATGAGTGCAGCTACATGAATCCATTGAAGAAAACTATGATTTAGGATATTTAGGTTGCTTAAATACCAAGTGAGTGGCTGCATTTTGAATGAGCTGCAAAGGTTTAGTGGTGGACAAAGGAGCCAATGCCAGAGACACAATGCAGTAGCCCAGCCATAGAGCCAAATTATGAACAGAGAAACCATCATAAACCAAAAATCATTGTCATGGGTTGTGGATTGAATGCAACTGCTGATTCTACTTGATGTTAATGCCCTATCCTGAGATATTTGCCTTTATAAATATTTTCACTCAAATGTCTATTGCTGTTGTTATAAAAGCAGGTTATTATTGATCCGCAATGTATTTAACAGCTGCAAGCCAACCTTGTGGATCAAAGCTTCCTCCAGACCCCTCTACCTTTCTTCATGTCTTAGGGATTACAGTTGCATGCTCTTTAGACCTATTTATAATGATTTAAAGTTTCCAAATGTCAACCCATTCATACAATTACAGCTTTTAAGTTTTTTAGGTGCTCATTAACTTTCAGACCAAGATGTGTTACTTAAGCAAAAAGCAAAAGATGTAATTTGCATTTTAATTTGTCATTGCATGCCTACTAGTGAGAATATTTCCATATGTGCTAAGGCTGTAAGTTTGAGTTTCAATTAGGATAAACCCTGACCTTTTATACTGTAGTTGCAGTTTAGTACTGTAGTTCTGGTGAACGATGCAACAGTAGTTGGATTAAATTCCCTATATATGGTCTGTGGAACTCAAGTAGCTATCTACTGATTGAGGTTACTTTAGTTATTTTCTCCACCCATATAAAAAGTTTTTCCCCCAACTATCTCTACCCAGTGCCACATTTACTCTGACCTGATTCCTAAAAATGTCATCAACTTATCTATATACTCAGAGGCTGTGCAGCTGTGAGGAGACTAGCGGCTCTTCTACTCTCTGAACAATTAATTGCTGATGTAAGGTGCGAGGGAGTGACTGCGACAGCTCTAATTTATTACATCCAAGCCTTAAGTGCTCTCTGACTTGTGTATACGAGTATTCAAGCTGAAGTGCAGCAAGTATTTCTCTTGGCGATAGTTACTGTTACAGCCATTTCTCAGCTAAAAACTAACAAATGTGCAGATGCTGAAATATAATAAAGTAATAAAACAGGATCTAGAACTTCAGTTTGATACAAATGTTTACCAAAAGCACTGAACCTTGTTTCATCAATTGATTCTAAACAGTAAAACAAACTGTAAACAAAAATGTAATGCAGATAGTTCAATACTTGTTGCTTAGTACAAGAGGAACTACAATTTAACAAAAAGAAATAGACTGACCGTGGGCGTTTTGGCCTGAACTCTTAGCTGAGGTGGACGAACATGTCTTTGTAGATTTGCATTTGTGCCATACTTCTTCCATTTTGGGAATATGGAATGAAAAGTGAGAATCTGAGATTGAAATCTTTTTATAACTTAACTCAGTTTTAAACGTCCCCACAACTTCCTCTCTGACCTGTCTGGTGAATTCATTGGTCTTCATGATGCTGTCTGCTTGCTAACAAACTTCTGAGAGCATCACAGAGCGCAGCTGCAGTTATACTGAGAATAAATTACACACTGGTGGACTCTAATTAGTCTAATCCACTATAATTAACTGGATTTTATTTCAGGGTATTAGACTACTGGGGGGTAAATCCATACTCTCATTAAACTCTTCATATTTTGTATTTAATAAACCATGTATCATTTTCTTTTCACTTCACAATTACTTACTACTTTGTGTTTTAATTAAACAAAATCCCAATTACATACATTATAGTTTGTAGGTTTAACGTGAGATGAAAAAGGAAGTACAAGAAGGTGAATACTTTAAAGCATGGTAATTATAAATTATATAGAATTATAATAATTCTATCTTTCTTGAGATATTAGATTTTTCCTGAGTACAGGTTAACATTTGTTAATAATAATGTTTTTGAAAGGCTTTATCTCTATCTAGTGCATGATACCTTTCCAAGATTTAGGCAATCTGGAGGATTTGCTTGTGTAAAAAGCAAGAGTATACTTGTATAAGATGGTCATGGTACGAGTTTACACCCTTATGATGGCAGCATTAACGCACACTCAGAGCAACGTACGTCGCCTTTGAGCAGCATCATCACTTGTAAAAGCTTCCAAGCATTCGTCTAGAAGCCATATACTGGAAACAATAGAAAAGCATGTCTGCTAAAGGATAGGTTATGGGTACTGGACTGGCATGTCTTAGAATGTGTAGAAAAACAAAATACAATATTAATACTATGATCGAATGGCATGAGACAAACAAACCTCACAAAGAAATGTTTCATGAATGATTACAGTTTACTGTGTACAGGTTCTCAAGGGAGAGCAAGCTCCCATTGGACACCATCACAAACACATTATAGGAAAGGTCTTTGTGAGTAATGACTAGCTGGAAAGACTGGTGAGAGACAGTAGCAGCTCCGTGTGGATGAGCTGGAAATTAGTCGAGTGATCCACAATAAGATTACTGCTGCTTTCTGTTATTCCGATGAATTATTCATGCCTATTTATTTTACTGCTTATGACCGTTCAAATGCCAGTCCCGTTTTCTAAACGATTGTTAAACATGCCATTTGACCTTTTTCACAGAATTAAAATTCTGTTCAGCAGATTTTACCGTATGTAATAAGACACTGAATTATTCACAAGATTGCATCAAAAATTTAACAAAGCAAAAACAAACTAGTGCAGGAAACATGCTTTCACTTCACCTCTTACCAAGCACTTTACCATAAATTACTTGATTCAAATTCATTCAATGGATTCATATTCTTGTTTCACAGAAGAAAAAGGCTGAGAAAGTTGAGTCCCTGGTCAGACAGCCATGCTCCTTACTGTTGCGTCTCGGTATGTATTGGACTTCGGGTTAAATCTAAAGACATTCAGTCAGGACTGGAGCTATTCTTACTGGAAGGGTGGATATCTGCATGACTGGTGACACAGTCAAAGTGTTTCCTATATTTTACCCCAAGAATCACAGCCACTGCAACACTTTCCAGGATAAAGTTGTAGTAATACCAACAATGAATCAATAAATGAATGATTATTTGTCATGTAATCACGTCAACATTATAATGCTATATATGTAGCATTGGTATGAAAAACAATAGATTAAAATAAATAATTCATTCATTGCTAATAAACATTCAGCAATATAAGCAAAAAGAGCAGAAAATGAAAGTAATCGAGTCAGATTCACCAGGCTTTGACATTGTATGTGTTCGCAAATGCCACATGCATAAACTAGCCCCAAATGTATGCATGATAGGTCATGCTGCCTTAGGAGCGACAATATCCAGCCAAGTTGTAAAATAACTAGATTTATATATTTCTAGGATTATAACATCCTGTTTTTTTCTTAAGTTACATTCATGGAGACAAAAGCAGTTATTACTTACACAAGATTTATCAGTTCAGGTATTTAATGGTCACAAACAGTTATTTATCCTTAGTTAAACCAGAACCAGAGTACCCATGACAACATCGAAAAGAAAAAAAAAGGTCTGGACCACCCTGCCTGGGAATCGAACGCAGAACATTATATGAATGCAGGTGTCATATTTTATTAATAATTATTATTAATTCTTCATGATTCATGTCTAGTGTTATGTCCTAAAGCACTAATAGCTTAGTGTTTAAGGTAATTGGCTAAAGAGCAAGTCACTGATTCAAGCCCCACTGCTACCAAGTTGTCATTATAGGGCCCCTGAGCATGGCCCTGAACCCTCAATAGCTAAAAAAAGCCATCTGTCAAATGCTGAAAGGTAAGGTTACTTAGTCAGTATTATAGTACATTTAAGGTGGCTCATTCTACATTACTTTTATAACACAGTTAGAATCTCGTCCTTTAAATGAGTTGGCATGACATGCTATGGCACAAATGTCGAATAACATCTCTCTACATGTTCCAAAAATGTTAGATTGACTATCAAACAAGAATTTAATGTATCTATATTTGAAAATAATTCTGTTCTTTGCCCAAGTATGCTGTCTATGCAGAAAGAACTGTTTGGATATTGCTAGTACGTCAAAGGTCCACTGTAAATATGTTTCATACTGTGTCACCAATCCTTTTTACTATGTAGCTATGTGAATTTCATTTGCACCAGTCAGTATATTGTACTGTTGCTAGTCATAAGCATAAATGTTTAATAGTAAATTGCAGTTTGTATCTGTCAATAATCCCAACGAGCTGAATATAGATTTATAGTCCTGCAGAGACTGAAGCACTTATAGAGATAATGTTTTCACTGTTTGAAACAGCAGTAAAGTAACAGATGTGTCTGATTGCTCTTCCAATGTTGGGCAAAACTGCAAATATTAACATAAAATGATTAGAAGGCAAACAGAGCATGATTAACTTATGGCCATTCCTTAATTAATACCAATCAAAAGTGACATCTGCATTAAAACAAACAAAGATGTTTATCTTATGGTCTTAAAAATGTTTTTACTTTTAGTTTGTTTTAGGCAATACCACTACTAGTATGGCAAGATCGCAGTATCGATGAAGTGTATACCATAGCGCAATAAACATGACACTACTGTTGTAAACAGGTAAATAAATTCCTTGTTGTCTTTTTTTACTGTTTATGTTTCTGTTAATGGAATATATTTAGATGTTTTATATTAAGAGGCACGACAATCGTAGTAGTTACACCAGATGCCAAGTGAAGTATGGTGAAAAGTCAATTTAAAAATGCTTTTCAGTGAAAGGAACTGAGCATTGGACTGACTGAGGAAAACACAGACACACAAGGGTGTAGAACAAGAAATTTAACATCAACCAGGAAATACATCCCAATTTTAGAAAGACAATGACAAAACCTATAGGTGATAGCATGTTGTAGTCAATTTACTTCGGAATTTCAAGATAATCGGGGCGACATGGTGGGTAAGTGGGTAGCCAGTTCCTTTATAGCAAGAATGTCCTGGGTTTAACCCCTTGCTGGAGCTGTCCGGGACCTTTTTATGTAGAGTTTGCATATTCTCCCTGTCTGCGTTAGTGTACTCCGAAAGTGCCAATGTCCTCCCACAGTCCTAAACATGCAACTGAGATGAATCGGAGATTGAAATGAAAATTGTCCATGACTGTATTTATTATAAACTTGTCTACTAATAAAACTTGTGTAATGAATAAATATTGTAATAAGTATTGTTGAAAACTGTATCAATGTTATAACTATTTTATAAGATTATATATTAAAGTAAATACAGGTCAGGTTAATAACAGTTCAGGATGTTTAATTATAGTTTAGTTTTTCACAAGCCTAGTTCTTTAACCACTGCTGCTCTCACGGTTTATTGTTTATTAAAGCAATGTCTATTCTATAATTAAATACTTAATGGGAAATATAATTTAACATAAAATACCATATAAAACAGTAGAAAAGTTAGGTTATGAGGTGAGGTTTGAGTGGTCTAGGACAGAATAGGATAGAATATTTACATACAACATACAAATTATGTTGTATGTAAATACAACAAAATACAAATTAAACCAGTAAAAGTAAAACGGGTTGAGAGTCAACACTAATTATAATGAAAACACCCAATAATAAAACACAATCGCTCGGTCCATAAAGTATTTTCCTGGGTTTTTCATTTCTTTACTTTTATACAAACACAGATGTAGGTCAGTGGGAAAAAGAACAGTCCAGACCCTGAGCAATTTCCCAGTATTTACTCTTGGAGAAACTTGCTGTGGCTGTAAAGCCTAAAACAAACAAATTACTCTACACCTCTGTAAAGCTTTTATAATACACACACTTCTATTCACTGTGCAAGTGTACCTTTTCAACAAAATCACCCACAATCTCGGTCCTTTGCACTGCAGCACTAAACAAAAGTGCATGAATTTAGTGTAGCTCAGACATGAATGGGATTTGTGAGGAAGGAAACAGATGGATTCCCTGGTCTATCAATGATGACGTCTTGACTTAACAGAGAGAAACTCAAACCCCCTTGCACTCGAGTGCATCTGAAGAGTAAACTGATGCTGCTATTTTCCTAAAAAGGTCTAGCCGGAATAAGGATCTGGACGCCAAGGCTCCAGTGTCTGACCCAGTTAACGATTCAGCGTCTATTGGCGGTCAAAGCAAACCGCAGGACATCACACAGGGAAGACAAAAAAACATTAGAAATACACTTCTCTATACGTTGTAGAAGAAATACCTAACAGATTGACTGGCTAGTGTTGCCTAGGGATCAAGGCACTAGACTAGCAATCAGAAGTTTGTCTGTTTAAGCCCCACTTTTTTCCAAGTTACTTCTGTTGGGCTCCTAAACAAGACCATTAACCAAGACCAAAGCGTCCTCAAAATATCGAAAATGTAAATGTAATAACTGATTCAATAATTTTATAATGAATCAATTTGACATGTAAAATGAATAGACATTGGCTTTAAATAGCAGAAAGCTATGAAACTATACACCAAACCTAATTAACATCACCAGTGATATATGCCTGATTCCCAGATTTGGGGTTTTGCAGCCAAACTGGGCTTCATTAGAAATTGTTTAAATACCTTTACCTTCATATAGTTTTCGAAAGGGAAATCAATACTTATAATTAAGTATTAAGTATCAAAAGACATAATAAAGGATACTACTAATAAAAAGACTTTGACAGATAACACTAAGTAGCCTTAATCTATTGTTTGTTTAGTTATTAGGATTGTAACATCTTATAATGTTTTACACTTTGGTCTCATTCAAAGCAGACACAGTGGACATAAATTCATCAGTTCAGAAGCTTATATCAAACACAGTCATAATTGTTCATGACTGTGTTTGATATGTGTCTTCAGTTTACCCCACTTGCATGTCTTTGGACTGTAGGGCTGAATCAAAGCCCCCAGAAAAACCCCAAGCAGAAGCAGAAGACACAAGCTAAACATTCAAACTCCAGGAACACCTTGCTACGACCAAGCCACCATGTTAAAATCCCCAGTATTAGAATATTAAAAACATTATTTTAAATGCCAGATGAGTCCTGATGCATCATGAGTTGAATTCCACAATGAAAACTTCATCGTCCATCGGTATCAATTAGCAGAGAACCTAGCGTTATAGAATGGGTAGCAATAGTTTCTACTGGACCTTACATTACACCTACAAAACCATCTAGACAGATTGACAGCTCAGAATGGACATATCGTTCTGATGCATTTAGATGAGAGTATTTTCCACCTTCATTAGGTTGAAAGAGAGGAAACAAAGGCACAGACTCTGAGGCACCAGTAATCTGCTGGAATCCATTAATCTATACATCTCAAAGCTAATTACAACTGCTGGACACATGGAAAGGAAAAGCCAAATTTCCCACACCCTCTGACAGCATCCCTAACCCACTCATATTTTGTATTGACATGTATGTCATATTGTTGTTGAAAATGCTGGATTCTTAAATGTTATGCATTTATTTGCAAAGCTCTTGCATGGCACTCTCTTTTAGTGAATATGATGATCAATGCCCTGGCAGAGAAGAGGCTCATTGATCAGTCCAGCTCTGGTTAGGTTGCAGACAGGAATCAGAGAAGTTAAATGAAGGAGTGTCTCTGTGTGCCAGCATAAATTGAAAGCACCCTGTAAAAATACAAGAGTCTGATGATGCACTCTTGAGCAGTGTACTGAAATGTATCAGAATATGAGAGGCTTGGCATGGACTACAGAGAGTAAGGCTGAGAATGTTACAGGGACTTTTAATAAAGGTCAGGAGCCAGTGCAACAACTTGAGCTTGACCAGGCATCTGTTTTCTTTGTAGACGACCCATGTTGAAATCCTTAATGGAATGGCAGGCCAGGGTTTTTGGCCCAAATCTCCATCTAAGATGCTTTATCTATCTTCCCGTGGCTATGAACCCAGAGATTACTACTTGTTGTTATTTGGTAAACCTTAACTTTACTATGGGAAGAAAACTTTTTAAGTCTGTCCATAGTAGCTTCATAACCCTTTCACTCCAAACACATGAAGCTCACAACAATATATTTCGTTTGCATTTTGTTTACTGTCTCAATGCTTTTTTTAAATTCAGGGTCGAAGCTATTCTACATGTGTGATGTATTGACACAGGCTTAAGAGAGCGGAATTGTTGAATAAGGCAGATATGATCAGATATGACTTCAAAAAGGACTAAATCATTTTGTACTTCTGAATGATAAATATATCTCTGAGATCACATCACACCATATATTTATATAAAAGATAATAGAATGAATCATGGTGAACTACAGGAAATCTATTTATCAAATCCCATTCGCTAAATGCAATTGCACTTAAACCAGCTTTGAAGCCTCTGGTACCACTTGTTCTAATTACTAGGAACTAAACGGTCGATAAACGCAAGCAACTGAGAAGATAAGCAGCTAAGATTACCACATTCCACTTAAAAAAATTCACCTCAAGATTCAGAGCTAAGGAAATGTATTTTAATATAGAGATGTCCACATCTGTACAAGGAAACGGAAGTAGCTTAGTGAATTTGTAAGTGACGTTTAGCCAAAGCGTAGTGAAATCAGATGCTTTACAGATCACTCTGGTTATCTGAGAGTACTTTGCTTCAGACCCTCCCTCTAAAGATGCTGATCGATATCTCTAATGCTGGGTTAAGTTAATCTAGCTTGCACATTACGGTCTGGAATAAAAATAGAAAGTACAATGCAATAATCGCTTTAGGGAATCACGCAGACAAATAGCAAGAAAAGGCAGGCTAAGGGATAGTGTTTTAAACAAAAGAACACAGAGTTTTAAGGTTATGTTAATATTTTGATAAAGCTGTTGAGACTGTAAGGGAACCGTTTCATGGCGGATGAGAATTCCAATATTTCAGAGCTCCCAGCTCTGGTAGCTGATCAGGTGTGGTGGAGCTAATATCATCACTTCCATGCAATCTCACATTCCACACACAGTAATATCCCATTTCAGTCGCTACACCAACTCGTCTCGATAATTGGGTGCCACTGACCTTTTTCTGATCTGAATTTCTCTCCCGGAAAACCATCTGATCGAATAACTTGTGCAGTTACTAGGGGCACAAGATTCTAATTATATATGAAAACAAGATTATAGATACATACAAGATATACAAGATACATTAATGACAGGAACTATAGTGTCAGATTAAGGTTAACGAAACACTCATGGATGTTGATGTATCCAGTTGCCACCTCTGGCATGTTTTTGGACTGTGCGAGGAAGTCAGATTACTCAGAGGAAACCCAGTCAGAATGGTGAGAATGTGCACTCAACACAGAGAAAACCTGAGCCGCCTCAAATAGAAACAATAAAAAGTACTTCTGAGCACTCAGTGTGATAAGCTTTAAGCTCTACATGCAATGGATTGTGAGGGGAAACCGGAGCTCCTGCAGGAAACCGACATGTACATGAGAACATACAAACTTCACAAAGAAAGAGCCCACACTCCCCCACCTGGAGATCAAACCCAAGGCTTCCTTGGACTTACATTTTCAGTATTTAGCAGATGCTTTAATCCAAAGCAACGTGCATAGAACATTTTGAGCAACCAAGTTGCAACTTGGTGGTAGTGGGATTTGAACCAGTGATCTTCTGATCTCTAGCCCAGTATCATAACCATCACTGGCCTACGCTCTGCCACCCACTGATCTAACATGTAATATGTAAACTTGTTTGTTGGTGAACACTGCATAGCAATTCTCAAAACTGAAGAGTGTAGCAGCATGTCAACACAAAGTAACAGCACTCTAATCATAGCATAAACACTATAACTGTAGCTAGATCTTCACACAAAAGATGAGTATAATACATAACCAAAAAGATCTACTAATATATAAAAAAAACAATAGCTGCAGTTATAAAGTGTGTGTGTGTGTGTGTGTGTGTTAAAAAAGATATATAGTGGAAGATGTTCTGTTTACAATATTTCCATGAGTGATCCAGGAGTTGATTTGTATAAAACAAAGTGTGATAACAAAGTAAGTTTCTTTACTGGGGTTAAGAATTGTGGGAGGGTTGCACAAGTTGAAAGGTCAGTACATAAAAGAGTCATGACTCTGACCAGGATGAAGCAAGGGCAGAACAAATACAAAATATAAAAAGGTAGTTGTAATGAGCTCCAGATGTAACATTGTGTGTAGTTGTTTCCCATCCAGATTCATAGCAATCAATTTAGAAGCTACTGAGCTGGTGATAAGAAACAAGCTGCTAAATGTCAGGCTAGTATTTATGTGAATTGTTGGCAGTATTTCCAAGTGTTAGTATGTAGTGGTTTATAGAGCAGTAAACCCTTGGTGGCTCAGGTGTGTTTTAGAGAGCAGTAAGTATAAACTGACCACATGAAATGTGTCTGATTTAAAACAAGTGACTGAATCAACACTTCGCTGATTTTAATACACTTGTTAACAGCAGCAGAAGATACAGGCTACCATGTATACAGTCAACAATAATGGGAAAAACAGACCCTGTGATGCATTTACATTCACTAGGTTGAATGTCACTGGTTCTAACACCACCTCCTCCGGGATTCTGCTATTGGGTCCTTGAGCAACCCACAATTGGTCAGAATGTATAGTGTAAGTTACCTTGGTGTAAATCACGTTAATGTGAATCGACAGTAAATCCTTTTTGATACATTATATAAGTAAAATGGAATCAGTCAGCATTGGTCACACTGATCAGTCTGCATTTTAGTATGCTTAAACAAGTCTGTAATTTTCTAGTAATAAAATGATCAAGTTTCATCAACAAACACATAAATGCACAATTTAGAAATGCCACACACATTCCTGCTAAAGACTGGCCAGGAAGCAAACTTCCATTTAAAACCACATAAACTGTTTAGACTAAGATTTCATTACTGGAATCACAAATCTGCAAAAACAATTATTCATTAAAATGTATTTAATACAAACAAAGCAGCTTAGCTTTTATAAGCTTAATAATGCTTCAAAATATTGCCAAAATCGATCATTAAAATCCAGATATGATATATCGAGGATAACATTAGAAGAGTCATAAGAGACTCATAATATGGTAAACTGCATAAATCACAGGTAAACACAAATCAGATTTCAGTATCTGAATCCCCAATGGACAGTGGACGAGTGGAAAATTGCTTTCAATAACATGAAGGTAATATGGGTGAATATGGATTTGTCTGGTGCCATGAAAACTACACACTGGAATACACTGGGCCAACAGTAAAAGCTTTATCAAATAAGTATATATGGTTCTAATTTTGATTCCGGAACGAACTTAGTGGTTTAAAGTTAATAGTTTAGTGCAAGACAAAGCAGGGTGTCCAATTTATACATAATTTAACGGCTTATAACTCAATTGATGTTTATTCACTAGACCTCAAACCACTACACTATTTTTATGAGTCTACTTAAAAGACAGAATCTATGCTATGAAACCCACCATCTCTAAATGACTGTTTAATAATTTATTTTATGTTGATTTTTTTTTCAGTAGATTAATAAAATCTCAAATCTCAGCTTTGATAGTTGGGTAAATGACCTGGCTGTGATAAATGATGAGTACTTTCAGTAGAATGTTTTCTGTAATTGTTTTACAACGTGTTGTAAATTTTAACTTACTGGTTTACACTCATGACAGTTATCCACAAGTTTTACTCCATTACAAAAGCTTCCTATAACAAACACATTCATGGACAATATTTGGATCTCAAATTCATCTCACTTCAATATTGTTGAACTGTTGGAGGAAACCGGAACACCCAGAAAAAAACACACAGAGAGAATGGGGAGAACATGCAAAGTCAATACAAAAACATTTGGGGATTGTGTGGTGACAGTGCTATACACTAAACCATAATTCATAATATGTAATTCAGGGTGCATCTAAAACAGCTATCAGTAGCAACTTCAGTGAATTGTTTGCACTAGATCCCGTCCAAAGCACTTCCTCACAGCAGGGTAAATTTTTATTACACCACGCTTCATATTTTGCAAATTATTTTCAAAGAAGAATGGTTACACTCTGAGTAGAACAGTTCATTACCTATATTAACAAACAGCACTGGTTCCTGGCACTGGTTGATGTATGAAGCTTGAATCTCGCCGTAACCCTGGTGTCATTCAAAGTGCAATCAGCTGAATTATTATTGTGATTTTCTTTGTGTACCTAAAAATAAATCAGGGCTGAAAATTGGCCCCATCATCACCCAGCTTCCTACTGCTCATATCCACTTACACAATTGGCAGTAATGAAGCCCAAATGCTTTTAAATGAAAGTAAGCGGGAAAAGCTCAAGACGATGGCGGCTCTGACACACAGTGATGGAGTGAGACAACAGACTAAATCACAACGCAATCAATCTGTCAGCATGCCCTCTCACTTACCCGAACCACAACCTCCATCTCATGTTCACCCCTCCATGCAAAAAAGGTTCATCCAGAACGGTCTCTCCACTCAGCGTCCGCCATTTTCATTACTCGCTCCACGATACAAGCTCATAACATGCTTTCTGCTAGCATCAATCTCTCCGTCTTTCTTCTTTTTTTCCTTTCGACTCGAATTGTCACGCTAGGTGGAGGCCCCCCGACAAGGTAATTTGATTTGGGGGAACTACTTTCATCATGGCATGGGAATCTCCCTTTTCTACTAAACTATTAATCCCAGAGTAATGATTTCTTTTTTATTTGGTGAATCTGATTAATTCTGGAATCATTTACTTCATTGTAATATGTATAGATTTATTGATAGTTAAAAGTTTACACTCTAATGCTAGATGAAGAGGCTGAGGAAACGTTTCAATATTATTTAGACTGTATCAATGGATAGCATTGTCGCCTCACTGGTCCTGGATTCAGTTCCTAGCACTAGAACTACCAGGATTTTCATATGACCCCTTTTTCTATCAGAGGCTGCCAAATGGCATCTGGTAATGTTGACTT
>JAOUQU010196575.1:1401-14235 GCA_028566735.1 Ammoglanis amapaensis | reverse complement strand
ATTTGACATTATATAATATAATAATAGCAGCAACAGTGCAATATAAACATAATAATAATATATTAATATATATATATATATAAATAATATATTAATATATATATATAAATAATATATTAATAAAATCATATCTGCTCATTTATATATTTGTTTATTAGTTTATTTAGCTTCATTTTTTACATCGTCTTTTTACACTACAGGTTTAACGTTCATGTTCCTTTCGTATCTTCAGATCGTCCAGCCTGCATGTCATCGGACTGTCGGAGGACTCGGGGGGGAGGGGGGGAGAACATGCACATTCCACACAGAAAGCCACCGGGTCGATCCTGGGAATCTCGAAACCCCGGGACTCCTTGCTGTGACGTGACTGAGCCACCGAGCCGATGGACAGGACCAAAGTCTCGTTTTACATACATACGTAAATAAAATAGCGCCCTCTAGCAGACAACTAAAATAAGACTAATAGTAATTATTGGGTCTGCTGGGCGGGATTTATATATATATATATTCTATCTATTCTAAATATAAATAAGGCATCACTCGGAGGATAAAATTTTAGATACGTGGATGTTGTGTCGTGTGTCGTGTGTGAGTGCGGATGCTAGTACAGACGTGACCGTCCCAACCGGCAGTCGTCGGTTTAAACACTCCTCACGGTGTCTGTCGCTCAGCGGCGGTCCATACACGACGTGGAACTAACAAAACCACCACCACCACCACCACCACCACCAACAACAACAACAACAACAACAACAACAACAACAACAAGTGGAACAAACTGACAGAAGATATCAGAGAATAAAGACGTAATAAAAATGTCTAAGTCAAGGTTTCTCCGTTTCCGTGCCGACGGTCGAGCTCTAAATCTCGGCACTTACTATTACAAGATATTTTATTTTTGTTTACTTGTTTGTTTGTTTTGCTTTGTCTGGTCTGGTCTTAAAGCTTGAAAGCTTTTCTTGGTGAGGTTTTTGGAACGAGCGTTTCTGAGCTTTCACATCTCGAAGATTATAAATGTTTAAATGCTTTTAAATATTTTAATAAGTATTTGATTTGATGTTTTGAATGTATTAAAGTGCTGGTTTATAACTTGGGACGATTCAGCACTGGCCACCGTGTGGCGTTGGCATGTTCTCCTCCTTTGTAACTTTTTTTTTTAACTCCGGGCGCTGCGGATTTCCTCCCACAGTCCAAAAACAAAAACCATGCAGGTGAGGCAACAAATTGAAGAGAGCAAATATTTCGTTTGAAATCTTGTGTGAGGAATGAACGGACGTTTGCTGTCATGGTTACCAGCCGGAGTTTCAAAAATCATGACGTCATAATGATGCTCAATTAATAATTAATAAATCAACGTTTATAACTTATTAATTCTATATTATTTAAATTCATGTCAGACCCGATTAACAGCAGGTATTAAACTACACGAGCATCAGGAAGAAACCGCTACTCACAGGTCCTTAACGGGAAGATTTTTTGCCTCCACGATCTGGATAAATAGGGTGCTTCTCTTGGCCATCTGTGCGCATCACAGCCCGGCGCGTCTTTGGTTGAATGTCCAGGACGCGGAGGCGCATCGGTGCACACACACACACACACACACACACACACACACGCACGCACGCACACACATACATACACACGCACAGACGCACGCACGCACACACGCACGCACGCACGCACACACACGCACGCACGCACGCGCGCGCACGCACACACACACATGCCGTGAACCAGCCGGGTTGCCAGATCGTGCTTTAAAGCGACTCGACGTTTTGTTCAACACTTCTAACAAGTCCAGCCTCGACTTCCGGACGAGTTTGGTATGTTCTTCTGGCGTCGTTTCACTCGTGTTTTTTCCAGTAGAATTTTCCAATATATATAAAATAATTATAGTCATAGTCATAAAATACTATTATAAACAAGACTTATGAGAATAGTTATAGTTAGTAAAGTTTGTAAAGAATCCTTATTTACATTCAAGAACAAGAAACAAAATAAAGAAAAATTGATCAACTTACGAACAAAAACTTTATTAATATTGTTTGGAACCGAAAATTTTTAAAGTGCATCAGAAATTTTCGCGAAATCATAAAAAAAACTATTATTTACTATATTTTTTTTAGTTATAAACATTTTAACAGACTATTTCAGTTCTTCTCAAATTGTTTGATACAAAAAAAATAAGATAAATATAAATCAATCAATAATAATAATTTGTTCACGGCGCTTTAGGGAGAGCACTACTGCCATCTGCTGTTGTGGATGCGCATAACGTCCCATAAACGTTACGTCACCTCGATTAAATTGTACCATAGCTACCATCCTAAATGTTTGATTTAAGTCTAACATTATATACACGTTTTTTCTTGTTTTCATTTGTAAACTAATAATTAATAATAATAATAATTGCTATATGATTATAATCTAACATTCAAGGAACGTTCTACAGTTGTTCTAGGGTTCTAATAAAACAGATCCACAACCAAATCAGACAAAACAAAATCAGAAAAAGTGATTTTTGTTTAAGGTTAAAACGTTCTGTTAGGAATCTTAATAAAACTGGACAAGAATAATATTCCACGTTGTAGGAACCTTCTCACAATACAACCTTATACTAATACGTTGGTTTTTTTCCAGGTTTGATTGTGGTCAGGGTCGCTGTGAGGCCGGTTGCCCTGGGGGATGGGGGTTCGTTTCATGTTTGAGGTCAGCAGGTATCGGCAGAACCAGTGCTTGCAGAGGGAAGCAAAACATCTGGAATGCAAACAAAAGCCGGGTTTGATTCACAAGCTTTATCAGGTTCACCATATGTCAGAACAAAGATAAAGCCAGGAAGTGTCCAGACGGCGTCACAGCTAAACATGAGCGTCGTGTTTGCTCTCTGATATTTATATGGAACAGGAAATAAACGCTGCGCTGTCACAGTCGCAATACGGACGCTTAAAAATGTGTGAGATGATCGAAATGCTGTTTGTGCACCTATAGAAGGAAGGACGAGGCCCTGTTGAGTCTGGTTCCTCTGAAGGTTTCTTCCTGTCATTTTCAGGGAGTTTGTTCTTGCCACAGTCGCCCTCGGCTTGCTCAACACGGGGTTTGTAAAAAGCTCTATATAAATAAATAAATTAATAAGTTGACTTGACTTGATAGAACACACACACACACACACACATCGATCTGTGAGTTGAGGCGGTGATGAGTGTGTATGGATTATGGATCTTTTTTTTAAAGGAATCTAACCAAGGTTTCATCATTGTTGAGATTCACATCATTAGTCTGAGTATATATTCCAAATATATTCCACATTTCAAAAACGATGAACTCTCATTATACTAACACCAACAATTATTGATGTAACCACGGCGTAGGAATGTTGAAACCATGTCGATTTTGTGCCCCGATGGGCAAATGATTTCTTGTCCTGTACACGTTTACTCATAAATCATTAATTTCTTCAGGGTACTAAGCTTTATTTATATTTATGTTCTGTGCATGATGCTGTTTTTAGTTCAAGCTCTGAGGTGAATGTTTTTGTTTTAAACCAAATAAAGATTTGTAATGACCTCAGAAACTGTCTGAGTTCACTCAATGTATTATTAATAAACACAAATAATAAAAACTTGGTAACTTATTTATAGGTAAACACAGTTTAGCGATTAAGTCTGATCATCAAGTCTGTGAATCAATGTTCTTATGATAAATGTCATATAAAGCAGTTTTTTGATAAATAAAATATAGTGAACAAATGATCTGACGGTGTTTCATCATTGACGTTTAAACGGTACTTAAGTATTATTTCCTTTAAAAGACGAACTTAGATAAAACTTTAGACAGAACTTTATAGGACTATATAAACATCGCTCCATTTCTGTAACACATAAAGTAAACGAACTCTTTACGTTGTGCTTCGGTGAGAGACGAATATACGTCACGTTCGCTGATCTGACGCTGGAGGTGGAGGAACTACGGAACAGCAACAGGTGCATATTTTCATCAGGCCTCTAGAGGGAGCCTCGTAAAGTTACCTAGCTTGTCTTTAACCGTGCGATTGAGCTTTTATAGTAAACAGCGCCATCTGGTGCCCACCAGAAATGAGTGCGAAGCAGCTTCGACAATGAAAACAGGCCTCTGGGTTCTTCAGAAACAACTCACTTTATTTATCGATTCATTCGTTCATTATTAGTGTCGCGTTCGTTTGAGAAGTTTGTGCATTTCATCCACTTTGAAAGCTTACAACACTGAAATGTCGGTACATTGCGAATACAGCCAGACAGAATTGCACTAGAAAGGGAATAAACGATGATTACAAATACGAATACAAACAAAATCACATATATAACGACACGCCGTTACATTTAGATGGAAGACGATGCAAACAAGACATGTTTAGAAGATTACTGCATGCACAGACCAGATTACACCAGCACACTTTTATATGACGTTACAATGCAGATAGAAACGTTTATATTATTTAACATCGCCAGCTTAGCTGAAACTATATCACGACTACGACCCAGTACTAGTTCCCATTTTGTGAGCACGGCGACCAACTCCAGACAGACCGAATGTGAGTCTCAGTGGGATGATGTGCGACAGACGTAATAATTTTAAGATATAAGAAATGATGTATATCTATTTGACCATATACTACGACCCAAAAGTGGCGACAGTTCGATGCCTATACAAGACTTTAGAGATTCAGCAACAAATCCTCATTCAATTAGCCCATCTATTCATACAACCAGCCTGTTTTTAAACCTACTACTTTGTGTATTCTTTATTTACTTTTATTATAAATATCTTAATAATACAATCAACAAACGAAAATTACGAACAGCGCCATCTGGTGCACAGCAGAATGAATGAAACAGCTTTAACACTAACACATAGCACTATTTTAAATAAACAGATCACTTTATTTATCAACTCAAAGTCTAGTCTAGTCTAGTTCGTTCTAGAATTTGTACATTTATTCTACTTTGGAAATGGAAATGTATTTTATTATTGTAAATAATTCTATTTGCAGCTTTTATAGTTTTTTTTATAAGAAATTAGAATTTTAATTTAAAAAAAATCCCATTAAGGTGTCATTATCACCGATCACCACTAGGTGGAGTTGACGTCAAATTTCTTCATCATACGGGTCCTTTGTATGAACGTATGTTTTCATTTGAAACCGTCTCCATAAACTCACAATTTTACAACCTTGAGACAATAATATACAATAAATAATAATTAACGATAACCACAAAGCGTCATAAACACCTTATTTATATGATATTTATATGATACTATGAGCAGGATTGATAAATCAAGTCCCACCTCGATATAATCATTAAACTATTTGTAACAACCAATCCTGTACATACTTTACATTTATTGTGAGATATCAAAACATTCGTTATTTAACGGTACAACAAAGTGCTAGCTGTAATGTTTACTAGCAGTAAAGTTAAGCATTATTATTATTCGTAGTATTAATTAGCATTAGCTGTATCACCGACTCCCAACAAAAGCACTAGTCTGCTAGCCGGGGTAAACAAAACATGGCTAAAAGTGTCATAATTATTTAAAACTAGCCTTTAGCTAACTTTTAGTTAGCGCTTGTCTAACAAACTGGTGACCCAGCTAACAGGAAACAAACTTTATCACTAGCGTGATATAAAGTAATCCTAATGTTCTGAGTAAACGTTCTCAATATAACGTTAGTAGATTAGCTGGTCTGAAATAATTATTTAGGTGTAGCATTATATCAACTTTTGTCAATTAAAAATGTAATAAAGAAGAACTGGGCAGAGTAGCGTTGAAGGAACGTTCTATGTTCTGATGAAACATTTCCACAGCCAATTTTGAACATTCATAGGAATTAAATATTGTTAGAATCTTCAGATACAATGTTGAAGGAACCCTGTCTTTGATTTCAAAGGGACTTGAGTGAAAAAAAATGGTATTTTAAGCAAATCTATGCAGCAAACTTAGCTTGACGCTAAACTTGCTCGGGCGTTTATTCTTAGCCAAACCTGCTCATTTATAAACACGGTGCACTGTGTAGTCATCGGTTTGAAAAGTCACATCTTTCAGGTTTTGCAGTTTAATGGTTTCTGCATCGCTGGCATTCATTATGGTGGACTGGATTGTGCTTGGGAGGACCGTGTTGGTGTAGTTTGCAGCCGGAAGGACCATGGTGGACTTGTTGGTGGGCGAGTGGACCGTGGTAGAGTAGTTTGTGCCCGGTAGGACCGTGGTGGAGTAGTTACTGGCTGGTAGGACCATGGTGGACTTGTTGGTGGGCGAGTGGACTGTGGTAGAGTAGTTTGTGCCCGGTAGGACCGTGGTAGAGTAGTTTGTGCCCGGTAGGACCGTGGTGGAGTAGTTAGTGGCTGGTAGGACCATGGTGGACTTGTTTGTGGGCGATTGGACAGTAGTGGAGAAGTTACCATCTTGATGGACCGAGGTGATGGCCGATGCCCTAGGCAGGTTGGTGGTGTAACGCTTGCCGTCTCGCTCAAAGGCCGGGTTGTCATATGGAGACGGGTTTTTCAAGTGGTGCACGTCATAGGTTGGGATGCGAAGAGATGACATCAGTGAAGGCTGACGTCTTGGCGTTTTGGTAGCTTTGGCCGTCTTGGTAGTTCTGGTGGCGTAGCCACTGCTGTCACGGCAGCAGCTGGAAGAGATAAAAATGTTATGACACCATCATGGCACTAAAAGTTCTGAAAACCTTATTCAATCCAAAATATCCGTAATTAACATTTGATCAGTCCAGGACCTACCAAGCCCAAATCAGAGCTCCGAGCAGACCCAGCAAAAGCAGACCAGCAGCCACACTGAGAATCGTCGTGATGATGATCATGGCAGCGGATCGTCCTGCGTACCCGCTACCAATCGAACTCGGGTCTTTCACTAAAAGGAAGTCAAATGCCAACGATCAGAACACATTAGCGTGCAGAAATATGGTGTGCATGAATGAATCCTTCATAGACAGATGATTACGTACCGGTTTTGAGAGGAATAGTGGAGGACCAAGGCGTCTCTGCAACTGGCTTGTGAGTAGTTGGATCAACAAGGAGGTACTTAAATCTGTAAACAATAATAAGATCAGTCAACAAAATGACAAAACAATCAAGCATGTATCACAATTTTAAATAGGAAAAGATCGATTAATATTGTAAAGGAGAAAGTGTTTAGTTTTGTAGTGCTCAAAATGAAGCAGGTCAAGGAACATCTCAATAGAGCAAGTAAGATAGTTTGGATGGATAGATGGATGGATAGATATTGATGGATGGATGGATGGATGGACGAAACGAATACTATGTTCATGCTATTAGCTGCTAGATTACCTGGTCAGTGCACCCGGAGGTAACACACCGGTACAGACGGTGGAGGCTGGACAAACACTTTCTCCTCCAACTTTGAAGATGTTTGGATTGTTAGTGATGCAAGGGAAGTCCTTATAAACACCGGCTTTGATCAGAAAGTAGTTCTTGGAGGTGTTGTCGAAACCAGGTGAGCATGGACACACCACATAATTGTTGGTGTTGTTCTTGTCAGCATCGAATGTAGCGGTGGCTGCGTGTTCAACAAAGACAATGAGGAATGAAACATATAAATTTTTCGTCTGCACTACACAGAAGTTTGTATTTGTTATTATTTTTTATAATTCTTTTATCATACCCGTGTCCAGTGAAGATGTCAGCCATATCTCGCAAGTGCCGTTAGAACAGGGGACACTATCGAAGCAACACTTCGGCTGTGTGAGGTACACCGTGTTTGTGGTGACCGGCACCGCCACGTCCGGCGAGAGACTCGGCCAGCAGTTTACTATAGCTAGTAAAGAAAGGAAAAGAAAAACACACTTTTGTCTTGGTTTTCAGAAAGATGATGGTCAAAATGATGGTCAAAATTCAAAAGAAGTGCTGGAACGTGCTGTTTGGTGAATGGTTTGTTGTTTATTATTTGTGACTTTTAGGCACCGCCGTGGCTTTTGTTTCCATGTAAACAAAATTTCTTATTTACTTCATGTAACTACACTTGGGCACTTTAACCGCCATGGGCTTATCAACCCAAAGATCTGATCCTTCTAGTCACCCAAATGACGTTACTTTGTTGCCCGGTGTTGATATTATTTTGCTATTATTTATTCCCAGCATACTTTCGTATTCGTACTTCATATGAAACCAAGACTGCCGTGACTCACGATCCAACACCCAAACCAGCGCACATCTGTCACTTCAGTCCCTGTCAGAAATGTGAGGCCTCCACTCCCAGCTCACTCCCACTGACTTCATTTCAAATGACTGATCTAGGTGTCATAGAATTCTAGGACAATTCAGAACACATGTGAAGTATGCACCATACACACAACACAGGGCGGGGCAGCTGGTATTTTCAGCATTCAATAAGGGAGTGTGCTTCCAAAGATGCTGCCAAAACGACGACAATTAAAAATACGTCTAATGATCCGAACTGGATGAACCAGAACGTGTTAACCTTCCTTATTTTGTAATTATGATGCTTAACCGATAAATGGACTCATCATTCACAAAGAAGCTCGGTTCTACGTAGGGTCTGAATGTGTCGTTCACACACACACATACACACACACACGAAACTTGAGAAAAGAAATGAATTGTTGAAAATAAGTTTAACACTCAACACCCACACACACACACACACACACACACACACACACACACACACACATATAACACACATAAGTCACATTTATCTCTGAGAGTGACGATTATTTGACAAAAGTGAGCAGCGTTGATTGATTACATTTAAATTCTTATACTAATTATACACACAGCTGATCAGTACAATGAAAATGTCCTTTGCACATCCCGGCTAGTTTGGGGTCATAAATTGTGTCATAGGTTTAAAGGTTTTGCTCGAGGACCCAACAGTGCACAGAGCTGAGATTCGGAATCCTGTCCCTGCTTATATAAAAAGGCGTATAATTATTTTCCATGATTATTTGGTGCTGTATTGTCTATTACTTTATATTCGATTGTAAAAATGCCAGTCAGTCATGTCAGGGTCATTTATCAAAGCATTGGACCGAAGTATGAATCCGAATACATGTGAAAAGATTCCGGTGGACACGACGATGAGTCAATTCTGCCATGTTGGATTGAACTAATCCTTAATGAAAAGCTGGAGGATTTGATGACGAGAGGGCGTTGAATTCTTTTTATTTTTAAATTCCGTGCATGATCATGCTAAGTAGATTGTGAATGATACTTTAGGGCAGGTCTGTTCTCTCAATGCATTATTACAAACCATTTAAAGTTCTTCTTCAATGGCAGTCATGGATGGACGGCCAAATAAAAAATAATGCAGATAAAAGTCACTTATTTTTGCCATGTTGGATCATTGATTGTGTAATATTGGCTTCTCATGTACTGACTGAAATGATTTCTTGATTGAATTAGTGCGGTTCACTTCACCTATCACTGTATTTGATAGTAATTCTTCATCTGTCCTTGTTTTAAATAGAGTAAACAGAACTTAATTCGTGTTATTTCATGTCTGAAGACGAGTTTCTTAATTACTGAGGTCTGTAACAACACATACAAGTTGGGCGTGAAGGAACTTGCCTTCAACTGCAACCTTCTAGGAGCCATCAAAAGCGAAGATTCTCCAACCAGCTCGTGGTCAGAGGTTCTCAAACCTTTGGCCGAATGTTAAAGACCTGGTTTAGCAAGGCTACTGTTTTGTGGTCCAGCTAGAGCCCAACGTTATGAGGTCACAGTCAGGTCGTACACGGTGTCTTGTCTAGTGCTATAACAGCATGTAAAGAAAAAATGCATCTGTATCTGTTACGTTACGATAAGCAGCCAATCGTAACTGTTTTTAGTGTCGTTTTGTTTTGGGGTGGAACGAGAGGCTCAGACCAGTTTTCGGGAACACTGTGTGAAACCTCCTGACAAGACTTAACTTGTAATGTAACGGCAATAATACACCCGAACAGGTGCGGATGTGTGTGTGTAGTGACTTGATGAGTATAGTCATGATAATGTCACGATAATGTCGATGTAAATACATGTTATAACACACAGTGTCTGTAGACCAGTGTTAAGTGTTCAGTACAAAGAAGTTACACGACAACTATAGAAGAATCCTGTGTTCCCGTTTAGCCTGACTGCATGTTTCTGGACTGTATGAGGACACCGGAACATCGATGCAAACACAAGAAGGTTCTTCAAACTTTCACAGAAGAGACCTGGAAACGTCCCACCAAAGGGACTCGAACTCAGGACCTTCTTGTTCATACACGTTCAATGTAAACGGATGTAAAGGTCCAAAATCACTGCACCAAGTCTTTTGGTGTCACTTATGAATGTCTGGCATCCAGGAACAAATCATCAATTAAATGTTTTTTTTAATTAGATGCTTTTTAAAGACGCTGTTAAGATGTTCTCTATGTTACCTGACGGAGAGGAACTCAATGTTCCTGGAGGAAAACAAAATGGACTTAAAAAGTCACCAGAACGTTTAAGATACTCAAAAGACCAGTTGATCGTCATGTCACTCGACAACCTCGTTCATTCCAGACTTTACATTATAAAGATTATTTATTTATTAAGATACGATTAGTACGTCTTTAAACACTTCGGTTAGATTGGGTACATGGTTTCTTGGCACAGTGAACCGGGACCAAATATTGTGTGCATTAAACAGGTGAATTGATAACCACTTAGGTTAGTAGGTGGGATATATCCAGCAGCACGTATCAAGTGAACATTTTATCCTGGAATTTGACATCGCAACGCCGACGAGAGTAAGAATGTTAATGAATTCGATTATTTATTATATATTTATTATTCCTAATGATCTATTATTAATCATTTATAACACTTTCATATTGTCAATGATGCTCCACCAAAACACTTTAATTTTAACTACGCTTAAGATTGCAATCTAACTTTTAACAGGTTCGATATATATATATATATTAATATATGTATATATAATTACAGTGTACAGCATTAATTTAGGGTTAGGAACCTCACTCAAGGGTCCAACAGCAGCAACCTAGCATTGGTGAGGTAGTTTGAACCCACGTCCTTAAACTCACTAGTCTAGTACCCAAACCGCTAGGCTACGGCTGCAGAACGTTTCATGTTCTCCCCGTGTAGGTTTGTTCTAGGTACTTACCTCCCACAGTCCAAAAACATGCAAGTGAGGCCAATAGTTTGATGTGACTGGTGTAAGCATGTGAAAAGTCATCAGAGAAGACACAGAGAATCGTACATCAATGGTTTACATGTGTACTAAATGGAGGTTGTAATGTAATAATGTTGTGATGTAAGCGAAACACGGTAACATTATTAGACACCTGTAATATTGAGAGATTTCTTACCTTGCGCGTGGATCCCAAGAGGCATCAAACACCCCAACCAAACCAGAAAGTACGCCTTCATCATGGAGCCGGGCGACAGGACAGGACACTCTTATGTTCTCCAACTCAAATTCTCAAAACGCAGTCTGAATGGAACCCGGCAGGTTTTACCACTTAAAAGACTTTTTCATCCCATATCGGTCCTCCTCCTATTCAGAGAGGAGGATACCCGGGTGGAAGGGAGTGGAGCGTGGAAGCTCTGCTCCATTACCACTGAGAACTGGGAGGTGCTCTCCACAAATCACACCAAAGCTCCATTCTCGATGTCCATTGTCAAGAGTTGGACTTTAAATCACGTGATGCAGCCAATGAGTCCATCTGAACCTCTTCGCTGTGACCTGAACTCGACGTCTGGATGCTTTAGTGATTCTAAAATGACTATTAGCAGGTTATATAAATACATATTTATATATATATATCCATAAACAGAAGGTTTTCACTTTTGGTTTGGTTCATTTTTTGTCAAGATTGTTCAATCGATAAAGGATTCATTTAAATGGAAACCAGAACATCATTACAAATGTCCAAAACCTCTTCAAATATTTTAGGAATATTTGACAAATCTTTAAAGTTGACCAAAAAGTCGCCAGTGATCAACGTTAAGTAATCAGAAGCTTGTAGACCAACGTTAGGTAATCAAGGGCTTGCACAAAGTGACCAATATTCCTTTAATAGTGGCCAACAGCAGTTAGAAAGTATTTGCAAAATCTTAAAATGACGAAAATATTAAATAAAGTTTATAAAATAAATAATTAAGAGGTCATTTCAAGAGCACCCAGTGACCTAAAGGTCATTCAAATAATTTTTCAAATCATCACCAGGACAATGTAACCAGAGGCTTTTGGGACCAGAACCTCTGAACATTTGGTCAGAACGTTTTCAACAATCAAGAGAAGTGACCAGAAACTCTTATAGACAGGGGTGTATAAAATGTGTGTACGATTGTCCATATTGTGAAGGATCCGTGTATCTGACACCATCTGGTTGAAGACCATCGGTGAGGGCTGAGAAGTCCGGACCTGCTTAGACACGCCGGCGTTTACGTTTCCCCCGTTTTCATGACTCATGACACCCGAACCCGAGAATCAGAATCACAGTTGTGGAACCGGTTGAAGGAAACTTGTACTGGGAGGGTCACCTGGTAACATCGTAGTGACATCATAGTGGAAGCGTCTCCACCTGAGTGACATCTTCTGACGTGGAGAAATCGTCCGGATCGTCACGCCTGTCAGATCGTCTCTCGAACACGACGTCCTAGTGAGGAATCGTCATGTCACTCGACAACCTCGTTCATTCCAGACTTATAAATTATAAAGATTATTTATTTATTATTTATTTATTAAGATACGATTCGTACGTCTTTAAACACTTCGGTTAGATTGGGTACATGGTTTCTTGGCACAGTGAACCGGGACCAAATATTGTGTGCA